>CAUYQG010226218.1:0-17732 GCA_963574415.1 Tarsius wallacei
TTACATTTACAACCAGCAAATTTTTCACTTTCCTAATACTAAGAGCTGGTAAAAAATTTAAAAAATCAGAAGCTGGTTGCTGCAAATTTCTGCCTTTAAGCACAAGTGAGATGGTCTTTTCTAAATTGTCACCTTTTTCACGATATAGCTGAAAGTTGCAGACATCCGGTGTTTGCCTCAGACACCACTCTGACTAGTATTCCATATTTGTATATTTATTCGGATTATAAACCAAATATATATTTTATATATTTAATATATATATTTCTTCATTTACATTGCATCATTAAATCACTCTCTGTCTCGCTATCACTAAAAAGTTCACTGGATTCACTGTTGTCCTTGGAAATCTCATCAGAATATATTTATTCATTTTCCATAATTATGGTAAATTATTTTTAATGTTGAAATATGAAAGCCCTGAAATATCAAAATACAAGTATACAACGCTGTGAGAAACAAACTCACCTGTCCAAAATCAAGGGATGGACACAAGAGACATGGAGTACAGCAGAAGCGAGACTTTAATGACGGTCTTGCAAGATTGGGTATTTGGTGGGCAGGCATGCCAAAGCAGGAAGAATCAGCACTTTTATCCCTGAAATGCAGGTCCCTCTCCTGGTTCGTAGTAGGAGGAATATTGCAGAAGTTACAGGCTTTCTCGTACGACGCCTCTGTGACATATTTTAATCGGCTTACAAAATCATTTCATTTGTATGCCCTATTTGCTGACTGGCTTACAGAGTTACCATTCTGATTGGATCCCACCAAAAGTTTAAACATGAAGCCCACCAAAGTAAAGAACCTGCAAGAAGGAAGCACAAAGAAGCAGGAAGTGAATTAACAAAAGAGAAGCACAAAACATTTAGACACCATTTTGAGAACCCAAGATAAACCAGGTTCCAGTGAAAATAAATCACCATTCTTCTCACAAACACTAATCACAACAAAACAATGACCAACTTGCAATTTTTACCAACTACATAAATCAATAACAACGTTGCACAGTTGATATCATAATGATCTCAATTAACTTTCTCCTTGCCTCTCTATTCATTTTCAAGCAAAATATAAAAACACATACACGTGGCAATGTTGCAGCATTTACAAACAGAATTTGCAAAGACAAGATGTCAATTCACATCATCGGCAACCAAGAACAGAATTTGGAATGACGTAAATTCACATCAGCAATTGTGAATGAGTTAAGAAGATTGTCTTCTCTCCATCAAACGTTCTTGGCACTCTTGGTGAAATGTGACTGCACATAGTGAGGGTTTATTTCTGGGCTCTCTCTTCTATTCCATTGGTCTATATGTCTGTCTTCATGTCAGTACACATTGTTTTAATTACAGTAGTCTTCCTTTATCCAAGGGATATGTTTCAAGACTCCCGATAGAGGCCTGAACCTGTAGATAGTACTGAATGCTGTATGTACTGTGTTTTTCCTATATATACATACCTATGATAAAGTCAACTTATAAATTAGGCACAGTAAGTTAATAAAATAACAAAATAAAACTATTATAATAACATATGTAGAGGCTGGGCATGGTGGCTTATACCTGTAATCCCAGCACTTTTGGAGGCTAAGGTGGGATGATTGCTTGAGCCTGGGAGTTCAAGAGCAGCCCCTTGGCATCATGGTAAGACCCCTGTCTTTACAAAAATTAGCCGGGCATGATGGTGCATGCTTGTATTCAGGAGGCTAAGGTGAGCCCAGAAGGCCGAGGCTGTGGTGAGCCATTGATGTGCCATTGCACTCCAGCCTGGGTGACAGATTGAGGCCCTGACTCCAAAAAAAAAAAAAATAATAATAATAAAAGTTAGGTGAATGTGGTCTCTCTCTTTCTCTCAAAATATCTTGCTGTTTTGTACCTCACCTATTTTTGTACTGTGGTTGATCGTGGGTAACTGAAACTACAAATAAGGGGGTACTGTAGCTTTGTAGTAAGCTTTGATATTAGGAGGTAACTGTCCTTCATTCTTTATTCCCCCAAGATTGTTTTAGTTATTTAGCGTTCCTTGAGTATGGATTTTAGGATGGATTTTTCTGTTTCTGGGGGAAAAAAAGTCATTGGTCTTTTGATAGGGATTGCATTGAGTTTGTATACTGCTTTGGGTAGTGTGGACATGTTAACAGTGTTAAGTATTCCGGTCCATGAACACAGGATATCTTTTCCTTTTAAGTATATCTTTAATTTCCTTCAGTGATGTTTTGTGGTTTTCAGTGTATAAGTCTTTCATATTCCTGGTTAAGTATATATTCCTAAGTATTTTTGCTGCTATTGTCAACGGAATTTTTCTTTATTTTCTTTATGATCATTGTGTGTAGAAACAACTGATTTTTGTGTGTTGATTTTTATATACTGAGTTTGTTTATTCTCTTTTTTTAAATGTGTGGAGTCTTGAAGGTTTTCTATAGTTAAGTAAAATTGTCTCTGTAGATGACATGGTTTTATTTCTTTCCTTTTTGGATGTTTTTTTTTCTTGCCTTGTTGCTCTGGCTAAGGTTTTCAGTACTACATTGAATGGAATCAGCAAGAGTGGGCATCTTTGTCTGGTTCTAGGTCTTAGAGGAAAAGCTTTCTGCTTTATCCCTGTTAGCAGTATGATATTAGCTGCTGGCCTTGTCCTGTATGGCCTTTATTTGGTTGGGTATATTCCTTTTACACCTAATCTGTTGATCGTTTTGCTCATCAAAGGATATTAAACTTTGTCAAATGCTTTTTCTGCATCTGTTGATGATGATATGGTTTTTGCTCTTCATTCCATTAATACAATATATCATGTTTATTGATTTGCATATGTTGAACTATCCTTCATTCTAGGGGGAAATCCCACTTGATCATGGTGTATGATTCTTTTAATGTGCTGTCAGATGATTTGCTAGTATTTTGTTGAGGACTTCTGCATCTATGTTCATCAAGAATATTGGCCTATAATTTTCTTGTTGCGTATTAGTTGATAATGCTGTAGATAATTTTGTAGAATGAATTGGAAGTGTCTTTTCTTCATTGTTTCTGGAAGAGTTAGAGGAAGATTGGTGCTGATTCTTCAAATGTTTGGTAGAATTTCCCATAATGTCCTGGACTTTGTTTTTGGGGAGGTTTTTGATTACTGATTGAAAATTCTTACTAGTTATAGGTCTGTTTGGATTGTCCTCCCCCCCCCCCCCCACAATTCAGTCTTGGTAAGTCGTGTGTTTCTGGAAGTTTTTCTGGTTTACCCAATTTGTTTGCATGTACTTGTATACTTGTTCATAGTGATTTCTCAGTCCTTTTTTTTGAGTCAGGGTCTCCTGTCCAGGCTGGAGTGTAGTGGCACAATCATGGCTTACTGTGGCCTCCAACTGCTGTGCTCAAGTGAACCTCCCGAATTAGCTTCCTAAGTAGCTGGGGCTTCAGGTGCACACCACCACACCCAGCTTTTTTTTTTAAGAGATCAAGTCTAATTATGCTGCCCAGGATGGTCTTGAACTCCTGGCCTCCAGTGAGCCTTCCCATACCTTGGCCCCCCAAAGTGCTGAGATTACAGGTGTGAGCTATTACTGCATTTGGCTCAATCCTTTATAGCATAAAATCAGTTGTAATGTCCCCTCTTTCTGTTTTTAGTTACTTGAGGGTTGTTCCTTTTTATTAGCCAGTCTGACCAAAGGTTTGTCAGTATCTTTTCAAAGATGATGGAAATTTATATATAATTACATGATGGTAGTGATTTGTCTCTGTTGTTTTTCTGTTGTTTATCTCACAGCTTACTTCTGCTAGCTTTGGGTTTAGTTCCCCTTTTTCTAGTTCCCTACGGTATAAAGTTTGGTCGTTGATTTAAGGTCTTTTTAAAAAAAATGTTATTGTGATTTCTTCTTTGATCCACCGGTTGTTGAAAGAGTGTGTTGTTTAATTTAAACGTATTTGTGAACTTTCCTGTTTTCCTTTGACTCTTGATTTCCAGCTTCATGCCGTTGTGATAAGAAAAGATACTTTTTATGATTTACAGTCTTTTAAATTTTGTTGAGTTTTATTTTTTGGCCTAACATGCTTTGTCTTGGAGAATGTTGCATGTGCTCTTGAGAGAAATGTGTATTTTGTTGTTGGATGGAGTGTTAGGTCCAATTGGTCTGTAGTTTGTTCAAGACCTCAGGTTTTTAAAAATTGATATTTGAAGTTCTCTTCTATTGTAGAGCTATTTCTCCCTTCAATTTTGTTGGTGTTTGTTTCATATATTAGAGCTCTGGTGTTTGGTGCATTTATATTTATAATTGTCAATCTTATGGTGAATTGACCCATTTATCATTATATATTGCCATTCTTTGTCTCTTGTAACATTTTTTTACTTAACTGTTTTGTCTGATATAAGCATGGTGGCCCCTGTTCTCTCTTTGAATACTATATGTGGGAAACATCCTTTTCCATCCTTTCACTTTCAACTTATGTGTCCTTGGATCTAAGTGAGTCTCTTGTAGACAGCGTATAGTTGGATCTGGAATTTTATCCATTCTGCCATTCTTTTGTCTTTTTTTTTTTTGTTAAAGAGACCATGTCTTGCATCCAGGATAGAGCACACTGCATCCTTGAACTCTTGGGCTCCAGTGGTCCTCCAGCCTCAGCCTCCCAAGTAGTTAGAATAACAGACCATACTACCATACCTGGCTAATATTTTGAAATTTTTTTTTGTAGGGATAGGATCTTGCTATGTTGCCCAGGCTGTTCTCAAACTCCTAGCCTCAAGCCATCCTCCTGCCTTGGCTTCCCAGAATGCTGGAATTACATGCATGAGCCGCTGTGTCTGGCCCCCATTCTTTGTCTTTTGATTGGGGAGTTTAATTTATTTACATTTAAGGTAATTACTGATAGATAATTACAAAGCATTGTTCAGCTTTTTCTGGAGATCAGTCTACCCTGGGCCCCGGATGTGTTTTTGTTGCGTTTCTCCCTATACACAGCTGCTCTTAAGTTTTCTTAATTTTCCTGAGTTTCATCCCTACTTTCTCCTGGGAGCCTTAGCTGTTGTTTGTATTCCTCTGCCGGTAATCTCTTGCCTACGGGTTCCTGCAGGTCTGTGTTTCTCCTGCAGCTCGCTCATGCCATGGTACCCACCATTGCTCTCTGCTCTTCCTGCCTGATATCCAAATTATGCTATTGTTCCCATTAGCATTCTTAGCCAGGTGAGACAGAAACCAGTTCCTTAAGTATCCAGAGAAGCTGGAAACATTGCAAGAAACTTCCATTCTTTACCTTCTATCCCAAGGGAGGTGCCAGGGTAAGTGTTCTCCTGACTAGGCGGTACTGCACTTAGGAGAGGGGTGTGGTAAGAGTGAGCAATAATACACAGAATTGCCTGCTGCTTTGAGTGTGGCTTTTTCTTGGTTAGGTGTTCTTTGATTGCTACAGCTTCTTAACTGGTTTGGTTTCTAGAGTTCTCACAAAGCTACTTTGGTCCATATGTTTATTCATTATTTCTTTGGGATATTGGGGGTCTGGAGCTTTGTAGTCTACCATCTTGCTGACATGTGAAGTTCCTTTTTGTGTTTAAAGTCATTTCATAGGTTATGCTATTATTAATTGCTAGATTGGCATTACTAAAAATCACACTTTTGCAAGTTTTTTTTTTTTTAATGAATGTTTTGTATATCGTTTATAGTTTGGTAGGTGTCCATAAGTGACTTGCTGGCTTTCATTAGACTGTGGTTTGGTCTTTTGTATCCAGAGGCCCTTATGTTTCGTGGACGATGTGAATTAAGGTGCTATGTCTAGAAAACGACTGAGTGGTATACTGATGAATGGTCATCTACTAATTGATTTGAAAGCATGCATCGAGTACCTAATGAGACTTCATACTCTGGAATCTTATTATGTATCTATTTAACTTTATTCAAGCCCAATTAAAAAAGTAAAAGAGAACAATTAAATAGAGTTAAAGTTTCTATCTACCACTTCAGTCTAGGTAAATGAATCTCTTTTGTCAGGCAGACTGCTCCTTAATTGCCATCGGTTGCATCCCAGTAAACCCAATTGTAGCCCCATGTATGTTGAGAATGTCATAAGTTAAAAGTGCATTTTTAAAACCCTGATAAACCCATCATAAAGTTGAAAAATTGTAAGTCAAGCCATCATAATTTGGGAACTGTGTGTATTAAGAGGGAAAAGCTGAAGGAAAAATATAAAATATTAATGATTGTGTTTATATTAAGTTTTTCATAATGTTGACATTACTGTTTTAACTTTGAAATTTTCCACAGTGAGCGTATATTTCATAATCAGGATGTTAATAGGCTAATTTTTATATATTAGATTTTACCATTTTTTATTAAGTTGATGTTTAAAAACCTATATGAAAAAATAAAAACAGATTTGGAGATAGGAACAAAAATATTGCTGGGAACACAAACAGTATGAAGGCATGAGAGACAATGGAGGAGGATAGAGTTGAGAAGGGAAAAAACAGAATTTGTTAAATGAAAGCAAGAAATGAGAGTAAGGTGTGGTATACCCCAAACGGAAAAAAGGCTATTCAGGGTGGTCAGGCTGCATGAAGCAGAGTGAACTTGGGGCTAAGCATTGAGTGATCCAAGCATGGGGGCCACTAGTAGGAATAGACCTCAGTTGATCTCAAGGATGACATGAAGAGGATGCTTATATTAACTTAGCTATTGTGTTTCTCTCCACAGAATTTATTTGGGTTGAATTACATGGAAGTTTGTCAATGAGCTGTGTTCCTGAACTATGAAACATGCTATGTGGGCTAAGTAGTAGTTTCTCTTGATAAATAAACAATTAACAAATACTCTGAACAGTAAGTCTTTGCACAGTTATTCTTATTGACAATTCCAGGTACTTAATAGCATCAGAATTGGTTTGGGATTTTTAACTGTGTTCATGAACCTGATGAAGATAACTTGATTTCTGTATTTAACATTTCATTGTTGTAGTATACATCTTTAATTGTTCGTATATTGTCCATTTCATGGCAATACTCCTAGGTGAAGTTACCTTGTCCTGGGCCATGAATTGAAGGTGTCTTCAAGAGTCCATGAGACCACTGACTGTACTGTGGGTTCTAAGAAGGGACAGAGACAGTCCTAATAAAATCTGTCCTTGGCCTTCATCACTGTTTGGTAGTCCTGCCACCATCAAACAGATGAACTAGATCATTGAAATGCAGAGTTCCTTACTCAGTATTGCTTAATAAAGAGCTAACAGATTAGATACATATTCGTATTATATCTAATCCAGAAAAACAGTCCTTTTAGTTACTTAACTAGAATTGTGTAAAGTCTGCTAATGAAAAGCAGAGTATGGTAACTTTTAGGGGGTCATCGTAGGACCTCTCTTTTAATTTTGTTTTGTTGTGATCAAAGTGATGCTACAGAGAGCCTTAAAAGTTATCTTATTATCCAAATCTAGTTCAATCACGAGGTGTTGTTTTATTAAGGTAACAGAACCTGTATTTTACCCCCTTTCTTTTTAACCCAGTGATGCCAGCTGTATTAAACCCAGGTGTCAGTGAAAAACTGCATTGTGAAAGGATACCCCTGAAAAAATAGACATCTAATTATGGTCAGTAATTCAAGGGTATCTTTTATTTTAAACAATATATATACAATTTTTAGAAGCAGTATGTAAAATCACCATAAAAGAGGCAAGAATTAATACATATTTATAATCTTGAAAATAGTCACTCTTAAGGTTGACAAAACTCACTTTCCTAAATGCGTATTACACAACAGAACTAACGAACAAACCATTTTTCATACTCAGCCTGAATTGTCCAGTAAGTCTTGCTTTCCAGTTACAGTCGTAGTGACTTTCACAACAACATAAGAAAGTCAAGTTAAGCACCTCACAATTGTAGGTAATGAACTGTAGACCCAAGTTTGAATGTAATCATGTTCTAAGTTAATTAATTGGACTGTGAGATATTTAAGATATCTGGTGGCCCAGGATCTTACGTCAAACCCATTCTTAGATGCAAAATAGTATTAACACACACTGGAATATCTTCATGCTTCCAGTCAATTCAGCTTGAATAGACGATCTGATCCGGTGTCATTGTTAGTGTTGACATTGGAGTTCTTGACTTCCCTACAGTAGACTAGGGAATTCCCTTTTTAGAACTAAAGAAACTCACCTGAGCACATTGGGACTGTTTTCATTGGTAAACACAAAAGATCTTCTCTAAGCTTGCCTAGTAAAACACAATCTGGAAAAAACACTTTCTTCAAAATGCACCTGCACAGTAATCAGACTGTTTTGTACATTTTAGTAAAATGCAGACTTTGGAGAGACTATACATACTGACTGTAGCATTGCAGTTAAGTGACAAATGTAGCAAGTTGAACTACAAAGTCTTAAGCATGTCATTTCATCGAAAGAATCCAGATCTTTTCAGACAAGGGGGGGGGTTCTAGAAGCAGAGATGGTATCTCAGCCCAAAAACAGATGCAACTGGGGATGGAGTTTTAACTTTGGCTCCCCAGTCAAAGGCCTGACCACATTTTGTGTTGGAGTAGAGAGTTAATTGATCCAAGTTATAGTGGAAATTTTTGCAAATGTCAGAGAGCAAAAAGGAATGCATTTTCTATGTGTGGTTAAGAATACAACATATAGGATTCTGTTAGTCATTGTCTCCAAGTGGGAAAGGAACATGTTTTTTGTCACTCCACTTTAAAGTATCTTTGCTTTAGGGAGGAGAGTCTGAGTTAATAATACCAAAATTATCAAAGTATTGGCCTTGTGTCCATGTTGGATGTTAACTAGTTTTCTTTTTTAAAAAATAAACTGCAGCTTGGCATGGTGGCACGTGCCAAGGTGGCATGGATTGCTTGAGCCTAAGAATTTGAGGCCATTATGGGCAATATAGTGGGAGCCCGTCTCAAAAAGAACCACAGTCTAAAGGAAACAAATTGCACAAGCAGGAGTCAACACCTCAGAGGGACTCAAGGGAACCCTTTCCTCAGGGCTTTATTTTTCACCATGGTAAATTTACTAACGAAGACATGAGCAAAATGTGGATCCACCAAATAATGGTATGTTCTAACGGTGGAGGGGGGAGGTTCTACAGCCACCACAGGGCACGGGGCTTGTGTGGAAGAACAGCTGGAGGCCAGGTGACAAGATGTCTTCGTGATGTAGTCCACGAGTCGGTTGTACTGTTGCTCTGACAGTCGCTCTCGGACTCCATCCACCTGCGATCCAAAATGAAGACTCATTAGTTGCTAGGCCGTTAGGAGACATTCATAACAAAATTACTCTCTTTTGCCTTGCTGCATTAGAACATTATGCCTTTGAGTTCATCTAGTAAAGCTGTTTAATCCAAAACAGTGCTTCCTTTATTTTTCCTGAGATGGGGCAATGATAACACCGCAGAACAACAAAAGCTGTGCATGAGACGATCAGGAAAGCCTCCTTTGAAAATGAGCATTTGGTGTCGCGTAAAATCCCCATTTGAAGTTGACGATTTGATAACATTTTACTCTTCAGCTGTTGACACATCAGTCGTTGCTCTTTACCGACCAGCCCAAGAAAAAGGAGAAAGATGAAAGATGTCTTTACTCTGCATAAGTCTAATCAGCATTAAACTCAGCACTCTGAAATAGAAACTGTGTTAACTCAACTCCCAAACCTTTTCAGATAGAACCTATTCGGTTTGACAGAAAAACAGTGGAGACGAGCACCTCTTTCAAACCAGTGGCTTTGGATAGAACATTACAGAAATAGATGTCTTTTGAACTGTAACATTTTCTGTTTTTATAAATACTATGATTTAAAGCCAGAGAAAATAGAAAAACTGGGCAGAGGAAGGGGAAATTTTTATGGAGAAAAGGGAGGATGCAAAGTACATTTATGGTTCATAAAAGTCTGGCTCATCTTCAGTGGAACTCAAATAGGAGATCTAAGATCTCCTACCTAAGTTAAGTGAGATTTTCTGAGAAAGCACCCATCAAAAAGGCAGCTGCAGCTATAAATTCTTCCCACCCTGAAGTCCTGTAGCTATCTGCTGTGTAGATCAAGTGAAGTGGGAAGTCTGTGATTTTAAGCCACTGATTTGTGAAACTCAGGTAGCTTTTTACCTACTGAACATTGGCAAGACTACTCTGGAAGAATTACAAACATTTTGAAAGGTTTTCTACTTCGGCGGAGAGCTCAGAAACAATGCCAGTGTCTTAAAAGCTGGAGGAAGCCAGTGAGATGGTAAAGGGGCCTGCCAGAGGAATAAGTAGGCGTCCCTTAGAGTTTGGGTCTCATGTTTTAAGCTTGGGAAAAAAAAATAAAGGCCCCCAAAGATTCACTAACAGATGAAAGCTGTGCACCACCAGGCAAAAGCCAGAGCGCTGGTGATATCATTTGATGGGGCCAGAATTGAGCTGGAAAGCTTTGAATACACAAAAAGTCTTAATTGCTCCTCAACAGCAGCACAGGAAAGCCTGTGTTGTGAAAGGAACCTGGCCAAGGAATAAATTGACCTTCTGACTCATTTTGAGCCTCTCATAAGGGAGTTCAGTAATGTGCCAGGCATATTAAGCAATTATTGCCCCTAAAAATGGCTGCATTTAACCAAGAAAAGCAAATGCTGATTTAAAAAAATTGAATCCTGCCATATTTAAATATACTGAATGATGTCATCTACAAATTAATTCCTTCCAAAACTGAAAGGAGTTATGTGTTTCCTAGCATCTACGGCAAAAGCATAAAAACGAGAAAAGTAATTTTATACAAAGATCTTAAAATACTGCTCTTGTGTCTTTAAGTTTCCAAAGCAGACAGGCTTCCTTAGTCTGTGGATTATGTTGGGGTGCACTGATTACGTTGGGGGCAGCTGAAGAAAATTCAGCGTCCTAAGTGCTGTGGACTACCTTCCCCAGCCCTGTGTTGAAAATACACTGGATTGCAGCACCCTGGAGGGTTTACTCTCAAGTATGCTTTGCAGCTTGGGTTTTCTTTGGGGCAGGGAAGGGTTATGGATATAGGATTAAGGGAGCAGTTGTTTCTTAATGATTGGTGGGGAGAGGGAAAGCAGAATGTGGCGGCTGAAGCACACTGGTCATCCCCCCTCCGTCCAGTATCAGGTGCTGAGTGCAGGCCGCAGGACTCATGCTCGCACTCATCTCTTCCCAGCCGTGTTAGCCATTCCTTAATCTCAACCATCTTTTATCCCTGGACATCAGTGGAAAATCAGTGCCGAGCATGGTGTCCAGAGCTTCAGTGCCTTTGCCTCTAATTCCATGGTCCCAAATAGCCTTGGCAACTTCTGGGGGTGGTGATCCCAGCTATCATCTCAGTCATCCCTAGGGAAACTGAGGTCTGTTCCTCTCCAGCTGCAATAATTCCCCACGGCACCCACCCACCTCACACACAAAAGCATAAGAAACTTGCAGTTGAAGATTATAGAGACAGCTCGATAGCAAAAGAAATCTCCAGTCTCAGTTTCAGATCTGAGATATTTCCCAAGCAGCTAAAGAATAACAATGGTCACAGATACTCCTCAGGGCCTTGGAGGTTTCTTGTTAAGGACTAAGAACTTGAAGATAATGATATTATCCTCTGCCAAATCCTGTAGCCAGATCACCGCTGCTTTATTGTCAACTGATCAGAAGATTTTGGCAGATCTAATAAAGTCGGCCTGGACATCTGACCTCTATTTATTCCCAGAAAGTCATCAACTCGCAGCAGCAATGTAGTCCTGTGCCAAACCCTAGCTTAAAGCCTGACTGATTATGATCCAAGAAACTAGAGAAATCTTAAGAGTTGTTGTGGTTGGCTGCTGTCCATCTATCTTCTCAGATTATTTTACCCAAACAGTGGTGTGAGGGAGACAGGCTCCCATTCAGGAAGAGAATAATGAAAGAAGGAACCAGGCAGGACCTGCTGGAGGCAGGTTTGCTGTCCTCTGCTGGGGCCATTCAGTCCCAAGGTTAGGACCAGCAAACTCCAGCTTGCTACTGACCCCCCATAGTGCTGTGTGGAAAAAGCTGTCTCTTAGATAAATAGTCAGGATCCCATGGATCAGGCCATCGCCTGGGAGGTAGGGGCAGAGAGCAGTTTTCTGTGGGCACACCTGCTTATCCTGACCTCCACTGCAGCAAGCTGGGACCATTCTGGTCAGGGCTCACCTCTGACCCCTGACACCCAGTATGCCCTGCCTGAGCACCCATTCCTCATCAGCTTATGTGTGCCAGTGGTGGGGCCACGGAGCTGCCCCAAGAGTCTAAGCGTCATCCACAAGGGGGATCCTGTGGTACTTGGGGTAGGAAGCCCTCCTATGGGGAAGGAACAGCCACAGAACACAAAGCAGTAGATAGGAGAGTGATGCCTGTTCCCAGAGTTTGGGCCCCTGAAGTCTCTAGGGTTGGGAGTGGAGGGAGCGTCTTGCTTCATGACACCCCTTGTTTCTGCAGGGTCCGCCCTTCTCCCCACAGATCTGCTGCAGCCACTCCCAGGCCTCATCAACCTAGGACCCGAAGTCAGACTTTCAGACCAGGGGCCTCCCTTGTGGAGTAGTTGCCGGGGATTGCTGCCCCAATTCTGGTCCTTCCTGTCCACTCCAGCCCCATGATAACCAAGCCAGATCAGCCTTGGCAGTTCACATGGTGGCTTTGCCCCAGGCCTTGAGCCCCTCTGCTGCCTGCCGGCTTCTCCTGTACAGGCCTTGTGCACACCCCGGGGGTGGGGCTTCCCAATGCCATTTTGCAATGCCCCTCACTCCCACCTCCACACTCCCTGCCTAGCAGCTCTCCTGTCTCCAGCAGCCACTCCAGAGGCTGCAGCTCAGAGATGCCTGGATACAAGCAATCAGCCTGTGTCTCAGTCTCCCTGGCAGCCAGCCCCAGCCACCCTGTTTTCTGAAATGTACCTCCACATCACAGGCCACTCTTGGCTGCTTGAGCTGCACAGTGAGCAGGTTGTTTTGCTTGCTGTCCTGTGCACAGTCGATCTCGGTGATGGGGAAGGCCTGCTGCTGTGTGTCCTCGGTGACACTCACCACGAAGAGCACTTCTGATGTCAGCAGCAAGCACCCTTCATGCTCCTGGCCTGAGCCCCTCACCAGAACCACATCCAGGGCCATGTGGACTTCTGGTCTGCCCAGAGACTGTAGCATTTTCCTGTTTAAAAGGAAAAAAGGGGTCAGGCGTCAGCTTTGAGATGGCCACTTATCAGTGCTCATTTACCAAGGGTTGGGACAACCCACACAAAGCTGCCTAAGCACAAAGGGCCCTTCCCAGTTCGATTCTTGATTTTAACTCGAAATGTAACTGTCAATTACTTCTCAAATTGATTCTGATCAGCAGAACCTGGCTGCCCCTGGGGACAAAGATTTCCCTTGGCTCTGCTTAACTCCTATTCTTCCTATTAAAAATGGCACCCTTAAGTAGAACGCTGGTTCCACAGGAATCACAGGCCGGGCTTCTTTGCTAGTGCACACCTCCTTGAGTGGTAGGTGGGGAGCAGTTCTGCAGCCAGCCCCGAACTTGGGAACAGCAGCCTTTTCCTGGCCTGCCACAATGCCCTTGTGCTGCCCCAGATGCCAGTGCCAAAAACAGCTGCTTCCCTTGGGCCCCTCTGGAAGCATGGCCCATTGGCCTGAGAGCAAGCCAGAAGCCATTAACTACAACGTGGATGTAAAGTTGAGCAAGTGTCTTAATAATTTTACCAGACATATTTGACATGGCTATTTGGAGCCTGGTCAGCACGTAGATCACTTGGCCGATAGCGCTGTTTGGGAAGCTGAGAAAGTCCAGCTCCGTGTAAAATACCTGTGGTAAGAGAAGTAAGGGAGTTTTACTAGTTGTTTTCTGGAAAACAGTTCCATGCTACAGTGAGGTCATCTGCTTAGAGCCATCCATAAAATGTTACAGACCCCAAATGATGTCACATCTTTGGAAGCGAGTGCATAGATAATCAGTAAACATTACAATGCTCTTAACCTGGGTGATCTTGCATTCATAACAAGCGAAAATATGAATGTGCAATAGTCCAAGCAAAGACTAGCAATGAGGGAAGGCATACGGCTCCTGGGAGTAACTGGTCCTGAACGATAGCTTGCACATCACTTATAGTTTATGTATTAAAAACAGTCTACATTGTTAGTTGACTTCCTTAATATTCACATACTTCTGTATCTGTGCTATGGCTAGTCAAAAAATAAGCACAACACACACATAGATACAGGCCAAGGCACACCCTTTGCCTAGATACAGTATTTAAATGCCGAGGGGCTTAATCCAGCTGTTAAACACGAATCCATACACATTTTATGAGTGCTCTCGGGCCGCTGGTTTGTTATATGCTCTCCCTGGTGCTGGCACCAAACGAGGGCACCCAGCAGCAGCCATGCAGTCCTCCACAGAGACTCTTGAGGACCAAAGATGGTGCAGCATGTGTGCTTTCGGAGGGCTTGTAAATGTTTATAAATGAGGCACAGTCATTAGACTAAGAGTTAGTGGTTTGTAAAACCTTCAGTTCGGTAATAAAAGTTTTACAAGAGCGATGGAAACCAAAAAAGCCATGTGAAGCTCTACTCAGAGATTCTCTTACATAAGGAGAGCTGGTTCCTTGGCCCTGGGAAACTCATGGCAAGGGACAATGGCATTTTCAAAACCAAAAGGACTTATGAAGTCTGACAGCTTCACCTCACTGGAGTCTCTGTCAAAAGGAATGCTGTGTTTATTCGTGGTAGTGGGCAGGCATTTGATAAGGGGGAGCTGAACTTTCTTAGAAGTTGCAGCAGTTCTTATTGTCGGTTTCCCGTAGTGAAAATGTCACAGAAAGAGAGGCCGAGGGCGGCGAGGAGGGAAGAAGGGGAGAGGACATGGTATATGTGTGGTCTAAAGGGGCTTTCTGATGGCTGCCTGAGGCAGAGCCTCTGTCTCCCCTCTTCCTTCCAGCCTCTGTGTACGCCCTGACCCGGATGCCCCTTATCAGACTTGGGTGCAGGATGCCTGCAGCCCACAGGATCCTGTGGCTCCACGTGCCCGGGTGAGAAATGGGAGCGCACACCTGTGGCTGACACCAGCTAGATGGCCCACTCTGTGACAAGACGAGGACACCCATTTTCGGTAAAAAGGTAACAATTCCAGCCACGGGCTTACGGAAGTTGCTTTAATGTGCTCTGCCAAGATTGTGGACACCCAGGCTGGAGGGGGCGCGTCCTTTCCCACATGCCCTAGGGCCACAAGCCACACTCCCCGCAGCCAGAGCCTGGGAAGGGCCTTCCCTCCAGACCACAAGCCCTGGCCAGGAGCCAGGAGCAGGACGGGCAGCAGGGGAGAAGGCCGGCCAGGCCCAGGGACCTCCCGCCCCATCCTGTCACTCAGCTCAACAGTAGAGCCTGGCTCCTTCCAGATTTCTCACAGCCAAAGGAGTGGCTTCCTTCTCTGCTGCAATACATTCTCCATACTGCCCTCTGCCTCCACATGGTTACTTTTCATTCAAGTCTACTTATTAAACGTACTGTAAAAAGATTCTGTGACATGTATATATTGAAGATGCTCATTGATTTCCTGGCTTTACAGTTTTATTATTTTTTTTAGTAGTACAATTCTACTCTGTGCAAATAAGCATAGAGAGGTAAAAAAGGTAACTAGTCTTTGTTATTTTTTGCTGCTTTGCCATGTGAAAGGTTAGTTTATCTTGGGGGACCCTTGGCATAACCATGCAAATCAGTCAGTAATGTCTGCATGGGCCTGACATTATTGATTACTCCGTATTCCTCCATCTTACCGTAGCCAGTCTGCGACACAAGCTCAGCGGCTCCCCCAATGGGCTTTGTGAACACGCCCATGATTCCTTTCCCCACACCCGAGATAACACCCTTGGCCTTGTGTCCTGCTGAAGCCTGTGCCTCGGATGTTTTCTGGAAGTTCTGCATGGGCTGATCGACTATACCAGCAATTGCACCTGAAACAACAAAAGCCCCAAGTAGGGACAGAGGATTAAATTGCTCAGAAAATGAAAACCTCAATCTGGAACCCTTATATTTCTATAGAAAATCAGTTCCCACCTTCATTATAAATTTCCTTACTACCCATTTATCGACCAATTATTTAGGTACACTGAGGGCTGTTTAAGTTAGACATTATCTTTGTCAAAACACAATGTTCAGACTGGGTCTAGTGCACACAGTCAGGATCTGTGAAGTTTAGTTCAGAATTTAATGAACATGTCAAGACTTTTCACAGTCACTCATATACTTTTCCCCAGAAATCAGGCAGCACAGTTTAGAGAGAAGCGCTCAGAACCATTCCTCAGGAAGCGACTGTTTAGCTCATAAATTAATTCACTGAATCAGGAGGATGAAAAAAATGGAAGGGCTGGCTCCTTTCTGAGTCCCCACTTTTAGCAAACAAAGTAACTTAACATTAATATGTTAATTTAATATTTATTCAGAGTAACTATTGATACAGTAATTATATTTCTATCATAGCTAGTCTATCTTAAGTACTTTCTAGGTGCTGAGGACTGTGGTAGGAGCTTTATGTGCATGAGACCATGTAGTCCTCATATTCCCAGGAGTCAGACGTTGTTTTTACCTGAATGGGGGACATGGAGGCACAGAGAGGTTTACCAGTTTTTCCCAAGAACACACAGCTGTTAAGTGGTCCAGGGAGCCTGAGTCACAGCCTCGCTCTTAACCACCAAGTTATTCCCACATCCTGTTTATAAAGCAGGCTCTTCCTCCTGCCGGTCTTGGAAGACATCTCTCTCTCACTTCATCTGAGGCTTGGCCACTGACTGTTCACTTAGCTCCCAAACGCTGCTTCACTGTTCCGCTCTCCAGCTTTTCCATGGGGCAACCGTTTCCTACACTGAGCCTGAGGTGGTTACAAGCGAAAGGAATCCCTCAGGCTCTAGCGGATACATCTGCTTGCTCCTCCTGCTTTAAGGGGCCCATCGTGAGAGCCAGAAAAGGCCTGACCAGACCTGCTTTTTTTCATGATGCAGTGGAGGGTTCCCTAACTCGGAAAGAAGGAAAAATTTCGTTAAAATTCTTGACAGAATTCTGTTTTCAACTCAAAGCCGCTAGGATTGATGAAAACACACGGGCCCCCTGGTAGAAACTTTAGCACATGTCAAATCCCATTACTCTAAATGCCACTAATTCAGAGTCTCTTGGGTAAACAGATTTCCAGGTCTCAGCTAATGACCTGCTAATTTCAAGCAATATTCTATTGCACACAATCCAGTAAAACAAAGGCCAGTTCCTTTAGGTCAATTGTAATGGGAATGTTTTCACTGATTCCATTCCTCTGGGTTTTGACAGGGACATTTAAGTTCACGCACTGACAGATTAAGAAGGACCTAGCTGGGCTCAGTGGCTCAGGCTGTAATCCCGCGCCTTGGGAGGCTGAGGTGAGTGGATTGCCTGAGCCCGTGGGTTCGAGACCCACCTGGGCAGGCGAAACCTCATCTCTACAATAAATCAAAAAATCAACTGGGTGTGGTAGCACGCGCCTGTAGTTCCAGCTACTTGGAAGGCTGAGGCGGAAGGATCGCCGGAGCCCAGCAAGTCGAGGCTGCGGTGACTGGAAGCGGCCACTGCACTCCAGTCTGGGTGATGGAGTGAGACGCCAACTCAAAAAAAAAAAAAGAAATATTAAATAAATAAATAAATAAATAAAATAGACCCACGTATATATATTGTTATTGGTGGCACATCTTTGTCCTTCTCAAGTGGCTTTTGTTTCCATTTAGGATTTGTCATTTAGAGTCGAGACTGATGAAGAAGAGATAATCAAG
>CAUYQG010226225.1:0-62254 GCA_963574415.1 Tarsius wallacei
CTTCATCTCTACGATAAATCAAAAATCAGCCAGGCGTGGTAGCGCGCGCCTGTAGTTCCAGCTACTTGGAAGGCTGAGGCGGAAGGATCGCCGGAGCCCAGCAGGTCGAGGCTGCGGTGGCCGGGAGCGGCCACTGCACTCCAGTCTGGGCAAAATAGGGAGACTCCAACTCAAAAAAAAAAAAAAAAGAGTATATATATATATAGAAGAGATGTTAATATTAATAAAGTCCAATTTATAAATGTTTTCTTTTATGAATTGTAACCCAAGACTAAAAATATTTTCTATATATATCTCTAGAAGTTTTATGTTTTACCTTTTACATTTAGATCTATGATCAATTTTGAATTAATTTTAATGTAATGTGAGGAATGAAATAAACTTTTCATATGCATAGAGCAATCCAATAGTTCCAGCAACATTTGTTGAAAAGACTTTTCTTTCTCCACTAAATTGGTTTTGCACCTTCATGAAAAAAGTAACGGACCATATGTACATGAGTCAATTTCTGACCTCTATTCTGTTCCATGAATTTATTTGTATATCTTGATGCCAATACCACATGGCATTCACTGTATAATTATGTAGTTTTATAATAAGTCTTGAAATTCAGTAGTATAACTCTCCAATTGTATTCTCTTTCAAAGTTGTTTTGGCTTTTATAAGTATTATGATTTATAAGTATTTGGATATGAATTTTACCATCATCTTTTCAATTTCTACCAAAATCCTGCTGAGATTTTGATTGGGGTTGTGTTTTATGCATAGATCAATTCATCAAAAATTTATATATTTTCAATTAAGTCATCCAATCCATAAACATAGTATAGCTCTCCATTTATTTAGGTCTTCAATTTCTGCAATATTTTATAGTCTTTGATGTGTTAGTCTTACACATTTTTCTCAGATTTATCCCTAAGCCTTTCATCTTTGATGCTATTATAGATGGCAATCTTTAACCTTTTATTTCTCATTGTTAACTGTTAACATATAGTAATATAATTGATTTTTATATGGCTCATATCTTTTAATTTTGACTAAATATATTAGTTCTAAAATCTTTTTTGCAAATTCCAACAGATATCACACATAGATAATTAATTATGTCTTCTCCAAGAAAAGACACTGCTACTTTCTAACCTGTGTATTTTTTTATTTATCTTTCTTGTCTTATTTCACAGGCTAGAAGTTCTATTACAGTGTTGAATGGAAGTAGTGAGAGCAGGCATCTTTGCCTTGTTAATGGCGATAAGGGAAAGCATTTAGTCTTTACCATTAAGTATGAGCTTAACTTAGTGTTTTGTTTTTTGTTTTGTTTGTTTGTTTTAAATGTCTTTTACCACTTTGAGGAATTTCCCTGACTCCACAGCTCCTGTCTATTTTACCTGACCAATCTCTTAGTAAGTCCAATTTCTAGAGCATATTGTCTTTCTTTTAATGGCACCAAGTTCTTAAAGTACACAGGACATTGAATGGAACATAAAGAAACATACCTTGGATTCATCTTCCTAGGAGAAATATGTGGGAGGGAGAAGAATGCTGAAACTGTACCCTAGATTCATGGTTCCCAACTGTGAGTCTGGACATCTCCATCTGTCTCTTCCTCATGAGCCCTATACCCCTACAAACATGCATACCCAATCAATTACCACATGGTTCTAGAATTTTACTTAGTCTTATTTTACTTTATCTGCTTCCTCCATTCTTCTACCATTTCCCTTACTTAACTTGCCATCATCTACCATCTCGATTATGAAACAGTCTTCTTATTCTCTCCCTTCTACCTGTTTCACTCTAATCTGCCTTCTCCTGAATTTAATGATCTTTCAGAAAATAGAACTCAAGTTTGTCACTCTCCTGTTTAAAACTCTCTCAGTAGCCTCTCCTTAGAATAAAGCCTAGAATTATCATTGTAGTGCTCAAGGCACTGCCCAGTTTGGTTTCAGCTTCTGGGGAAAGCTAGTGCCTTTGTCAGTTTTCTAAGAGAATGTACTTCTCCCAGTAGGAAACTTATGCCATTAGCAGCTTAGTACAGTAGGGCTGTAGATCCTGAAGTCAAACTGCTTGGGTCCAAATTTTGTTCCACCAAGACATGTGATATTGAGCCCTTTCTAAACCTTTTCATGTGTCAATTACCTCATTTAGTAAAAAAGGATAAAAATAGTAGTGCCTAACTCAGAAGGTTGTGAAATTAAGTAAGATTTGTCACAAAAAGACCTTAAAAGATAAGCTGATACATAGTCAGACATAATTTATTTCAGTTGTTATTATGTTTATTCCTTTGTTGTTCATACCAAATGGGCTTCAGGAAGTAGGTATGTGGATTAAATGAGGCAATTAAAAACAAAACAAACAAACAAAAAACTTCTAGAAGAGTTCTGGAATGGGTCTGGCTCTGTTTCTTTCTTTCTTTTCTTCTTCTTTTCTTTTTTTAAATAAAGATAAGGGGTACAATTCAGGGTTAGGTGTAAAAACATTGATTATGCAGGTACTCTTGTTGATGAGGTATGCCCCTCCCTCCCCTGGCTGTTTCTTTACTTCCTCCCAGTCTCCAGGAATCCCCACTTCAGAGCCCCATTTCCTCCCTTGAAGTAAACAGTTCTCTCCTGCAGTTACACCCACTTCTTTCAGGAGAACAGATGAGGGACCTCAAGTTTGAGAAGACAGTAATTTTGATGGAGTCTGTCATTGTGAATTTTATTACTTGGCACTTTTATTTCTAAAGCAAGAGCTTTGTTTCACTGTTGTTGTTTCCTCTTCCTCCCTCTTTCTTTTCTGTGTGGTTGCAGCTTTTAAAGGCTTAATTAGAGCAATAAAAAAATACCAATTTCGCCTTTTCCTCCTTTTTAATAACAAGTAAAAGTTGAGAGCCAGCTGTGGGTGAATGCTATTTGAAAGCTGCTACCAATCTGAAGTTTCATTTTTCACTGCTTCAAGGCACATTTGAAAATTAGTGCTGACATGTGCAAATGAGTTTGTGATGAAAGAAAATATATATATGTATATATGATTGTATATATATATGATTATATATACATATGGTGCAAGGTGCTCTGAAAACTATTGTGGAAAATATAGTGACTTTTGTGAGTTTCTGCTTGATGTTCACAGGGTGAATGAAAATTCAGGTTCTCTCATCAACTTTTCTACTTAGAAAGACTCTGAGGTTTCTTTGATGGCAACCCTCAACTGCACTTTGAGCTTTCCTTGTTCCCTTCCTACAGTTCTCTGACCAGATCAAGCCTTTAATTTTTTTCACAGGGTAAACAGCTTCCTTTTTGGTAATCTTTAGCAGAATGTGAATACAAGAGTTGCATTTTTGTCTATTTGTATAATGTCTTGAAATAGGCTCATAGATTTAAAAAAAACTTTCTTAAGGTTAAGATAAAAAATTATTAAAAATTAAAATTCTTCAAAGCTTTTCTTCAAAGCTCTCTGGGTAAGAAGTATAAATAGACAATCAGAAATCACAATATATACACATTTTTAAGGAAACCTAAAAAAAACGAGTCCAGCCCAGGGCAAATGACACAGATGAAGAGGAAACTAGAAACCATGCCAGGAAAGAGGGAGATGATGGGGTGTGTAATGTAGAAAATAGAAGAACTGAAAGGGTCACTTCAGGTTGACATAGCTTCACTGAAGGCATATCTTAGCAGAGTCCCCACCCTTCCTATCTGGCAGCTCCTGGGCCCTCTCTCAGATTCAGGCCTGCTCTCCAGTCTCTCTGTTCTTCTTTCCAACAGGGATTCCACCAGCTGTCACCCCTTCCACAGCTGTCTCCTCTTCCCTCCCTGCCCCAAAGACTAATCCCAATAAAATGCCATGGTTAATAGCAAGGGCTTTTCAGAACCAGCAGAACAGGAGTTTAAACAAATAAAGAAAAAATAAAAAGAAATAAAATAAAGTGCAAGGCCTTCAATGTCTTATGGCTCAGGGCCAGACTCCACCACTTACTTGAACCACCTTTCATTCATCCGTTTGTTTAGTCATCCATTCATTTAACAACTGTGTATGCAGTCTTACTCTGTGCCAGTCATTCCCTCTCTCAACTTCATTCTTTTTTTCTTTTTTTTTAAACTTCATTCTTGTCTAGGGATAATGATAGTCCCAATTTCACCTTGTGGTTATAAGAAGTAGAAACAATGCATGGGAAAGGCTAGGCATAATGACTGGCATATGGGAGATGCTCCCCAAATGGTAGCTAATATTAGTGTCAGCAACATCATTATCATTTTTTTTCTGTTCCCAACTGTGAGCAATAGGTTTCAGGTATTTGATAGGTTTTAGAGATGATCTCTTCTAAGCTTAGATGAGAGATATCAAAGTAAGTGAAGTGCTCAGCCAGATGAGCAGCCATGTGAAGGAGGGAAGAAAGGTTCGGTGGAGAGACAGGAAAATTGAGAGGATAGGGAAGCTGCCACCTGTGCTCCAAGCCATGAGGACAGGAAGGCTCTTCATCTGATGTGTTATGAGTCCTTGTTTATGTTGTGTCTGTTTTCTAGTGGGGGGAAATTTTACCATTTGTATAACATTAACAACAAATAAGCCATCCCTGGCTTTGATTTGTAGTTTTTGTTGCTGAGCTTGTATCCCTTTAAGGGTCTGACAATCTTCCCCGTGGTGACCCTTTCCTCCTGGAAACGATGTGATGCAACATCAGGAACAGAAAACCAAACACTGTATGTTCTCACTTATAAGTGGGATCTGCAAAGACAAGAGAACAGTGTCATGGACACTGGTGACTCAGAAGGAAGGAGAGGGGTGGAGGGACAAGAAATCACCCACCAGGCCAATGTGCATAGGTGGGGATGGTGAGTACACTTAAAGCCCAGACCAAAAACTATTTGTAGCCCCTAAAGCTATTGAAATAAAGAAAAAAAAATTTAAATAAAAAAACATCGACAATTCAGGGAATTCTGTAAAAATGTTTAAGAATATCCCTCCCCATTACCATGCCCTCATACCAATCTCTTACCAAAGCTGGACTGGATAAAAAAATGTGGTACATATACACTATGGAATATTATGCAGCCATAATGAAGGACAAACATATGGACTTCCCAGCAGCTTGGATGGATTTAGAGTCGATCATACTCAGTGATCTGTCACAGAAAGAAAGAACAGAGTACCATATGTTCTCACTCATAAGCAGACCTTGAACAATTATCATAATACTATAAGAAAGGGACTAGCAGTAGTTGGAAAATGACAGGGAAGGGGGGAGGTGGGATTGGCAGTTGAGGGAGACTGCCGGGGAGGGAGGGACACACCTCATCAACAAGGGTACCCCACATCTTTAAAATAAAAAATAAGATAAAAAGAACAAAAAGAATCTCCGCAAAGCTCTTTTACATGGATTACATGTTAGATCAGAAGTGGTGAAAAATTCTAATTGAAAAATCAACTATATTTTTTAAAGGATGATTTTTTGTTTGTTTTTTGTTTTATTTGTTCTGTTTTTATTTTTTGAGTCCATAGGTTTGAAGTAGTGGTAGTAGTTTTTTAACCATCTTTTGAGCCTACTTAAACACCTAGGCAGTATCTAAGTAGCCCAAGAGAATGTAGCATTGGCCATGAACCAGCTGCTACTCAATATTCCCCTTTAGCTATGCTTTCATTTTATTAGAACATAATAAGCTCAACTGAAAATGTTTTAATATGTCTGCATTACTTAACAGCCTGGGAATAATTCTAATTATTATTAGTTTATCATTGTAATTATAGAACACTCTTTCTTTGAATTCCTGAAGACTATTTAAGATGCAAATAATGCTGACTTTATGAATAATTTGGGGGATAAAAGATTCATAATTAATTTGACCCCTCCCTACCAAACACACACATACACACCAAAAAAAGACAAAATATTTTTAATGCAAAATGATTTATGTGAACATGGAATGAATACTGTTATATGTAGCAAGATGTGTAGCATGGTTGCTGGCAATTGTGCAAGGCATGCTGGGTAAGCACAGAACCTGGCCTCACAGAGACAGCTGGAAAGAGATGCTCAGTGACCACTGAAGGATGTGATTGAAAAATTTTCTATCTACAAGAATTAATCAGAAGAGGGGACAAAGGTAGATGCAGAGTTGGGGAGCCATAGATTGAACAGCAGTCCAAGCAGCAGATAATAGTAGAGGTCATGTGGATAGCAGCAGATATTAAGCAAATATTCAGATGTTAACTAAGATCCCAGTTTCTAACCTGTAATGATCCAGCAGGTTCCTGTCCTGGGAATGGGAGCTGCAAGGGTTCAATAAACAAATGAGTTGGGTCTCATTGAAGGGGCAGTTCTGGGAGGAACAGGATGTCCTAGGGAAAAGAAGAAAAGTCCTATGCTGCCTGTACCACTGTGGGCTCAAGGTCATGACTCAAGGCCTAAGCTTTATTCACATCCATTATCAGATGGGGCTGAGGTTCCCGCACAAGAACTGTACTGGGCTGAGCTTGTATATTAGAATAGAGAGACATAGGAGAGAGCCTAAGAACAAAGGCTAGTCATTACACTTAACTGAGTATTCAGCTGGTTTTAGCAATCTCAGATCTAGTTGATCAGAATCCCCATTCCCAGTTCCTGGAGTGGGGACCAGGAGTCTTCATCATTAAAATGCTCCTATCAGGCAATACAACTGATCAGCCAGGTTTGAGATGTCTGTCCTAGGGGAAAACCCAAACTTGTTCCTAAATATCCGGGAATGTCAACAAACTTGTTTTCACTTCTGACAGTGACTGCTGCAGTTAATTTTCTTGTTAAGAAATACTGCAAGGCTGGGTGTGGTGGCTCATACCTGTAATTCCAGCAATTTAGGATACCAAGGCAGAAGGATTGCTTAAGCTCAGGAGTTCGAGAACAGCCTAGGCAATATACAAAAACCTTGTTTCTACAGACAAAAAAAAAAAAATAGCTAGGAGTGGCAGTGCACAACTATACTCCCAGCTACTCTGGAAGCTGAGGCAGGAGGATTGCCTGGTCCTAGGAAGTCGAGACTATGGTGAGCCATGGTCATGCCATTGCACTCCATCCAGCCTGGGTAAGAGTAAGACCCAGACTCAAAAATAAATTAATAAATAATAAATATTGCCATAGAGAAATATTCTGAGCTGTGCAAAGTTTTGATGAGCTGCATTCTGAATGCATCAAAGATGCGTAGAGTCAGAATTTCTAGAAATTGTGTTCAGGACCTTCCATGATCCAGCTCTCCAGGTGATTTTTACTGAGAACCATGGTCCAGAGTACAAGCTTCTTAGATGTGGGGCCAGGAACTTTGCTGACATGCCTAGTACATGTAGATGCAGATGTCTGTTCAATTGATTCTAGGTATTATATTTTGCCTTGTTTCATGATTCCTTATTTATAATTTATACTTGACAACTTACATAAAAGTGTTAAAAGAGATAGACTTGGGGAGGCAAAGCCACCAGCAGGCACCTGATGCCTATCATATGCCAGCAACCACACTAGGTGGTATGTCTGTATTTTCACCATTAGACCCTCATTCACATGTCCATTCACGTGTCTGGCATGCAGAAGGCCTCAGGGATGATTCGTTTATGAACTTCCCTGGAGAATAAAAATCATACACTTCATCATATCACCTTCTCTATTGTGTTCATGTTTAATTCAATGAATAATTAATGACTAATAGGAATTAATAATATTATTAAATAATTAATATATAATAGGCATTATGCTAGATTCTGGAGATGAGATAAGACAGTGAATAGTATAGCCATGAAGTTAATAGTCCACCGAGGAGACAGACGTAAACTAATAGTTGCACAATTAATCAATTACTAGTACTCTGGACCATGATTCTTGGTAAGAATCACCTGGGGATTTGGATCATGGAAGTTCCTGAGCCCAGCTTCTAGAAATTCTGATCTATGTACCTTTGATGCATTCAGAATGCTGCTCATCAAAACTTTACACAGCTCAGTATATTTATGTACTACAATATTTATTTTTTTTATTTATTTTTTAGTCTGGATCTCACTCTGTCACTTGGGCTGAATAGAGTGCAGTGGCATGATCATGGCACATCACATCCTCCACATCCTGGGCTCAGGCAATCCTCCTGCCTCAGCCTCCCAAGAGGCTGGGACTACAGAGAGAAATCACACAGTGCTTTGAGAACATAGACTAAGTATACTGACCTGATCCAGGTAAGGTCAGGGAAAGTTTCTATTAGGAGATGATATTAAACAAATGGCAAATTACAGTAGGGGAAGGAAACACTGTTCTGGTGGCACTTAAGAGAAGGTACTGAGAAGAACGTTGATTTTCATTTTGCTCCAACAATTACAGCCCAGAACAGGGCCAAACAGTGGTTCTTTTAGCCTATCTTCTAGATCCTAGAGGGAAATTTTAGAGTGGTATTTGCCTCATCCAGCTGCCTCCAGCTCCTAGGGAATTTGCCTGGGCTGTCTGCCTCTAGCCCCTAAGGAGCCCCCACGACTGTAAGGACTAAAGATGAATGGAACCCACTGTCCTGCTCACCTGTCTTTCCAGCTCCTCTGGGGGTTCACCCCAACCCATCCTGATGTCCCCTACAGCATCTGCTGTTCGAACTCATTCTGCATTTCCTTATGCTCTTTCATCCATGGCGACTAACTCCATATCTTGATCCTCGGTTTCCTATTTTTGCTCTGAAAGAATTTAATTTAATTCCATTCACACAGCTAATATTTATGAGGGCCTACTGAGTGCCCAGGTAGGTATACCAAGATGAAAAAGACAGAGTTGCTGACATCAAAGATTTCATAGTCTAAGAGAGGAGAAAGAAATGTAAATCAATAAATTACAACATAGTGTGGAAGATATAAAAACAAGCGATGATGAGGATAATAGTAATGATTACATTGTTAGCCAAAATACATTGGACCACTTATTCACTCAACAGTGGATGTTTTTTGAGCACCTACTATGGTGGTTAAATATATTGGTGGATAAAATAAACACAGTATTTGCCCTTGGCAGGGGTAACTGACCAAACAAATATATTCATAATTTTAAATTATGGTAAATCAATGAAGGAAACTAACAGCAGCAGTGGTTGAGAGTAACAAGGAGGGGATACCTATTCAGGGAACGTGGTTCCTACTAGGAATTAGACATTCTACATAAAAATCCCAAATCTCCCACCTCCTAGCCATGTAATCTTAAGCAAGTTTCTTAGACTCAGTTTCCTCAAAATGGAAAAATTATTAGCACTCAAGTTTACTGTAAGATTCAAGTAAGGTAGTGATCATAAAAGGACTAGGCAATTCCTAGCCTGCACAATAAGTACTCAATAAAGCTTGTCATTTCTACTCATTATATTACTATATCATCTCTTGAGCTTAATCTTAATCTTTCTGAGCTTCCAATTCCTCTTCTATAAAATGGAATAACAACACCTAGTTCAGAGGACTGAGAATATGCTCTGTATGTTGTCAGCGGTTACATCTGTGTAGTATGATTATGAGACTGTCCATATAATTCTTGACATTGTTCAAACATAACATTGTGCTGCCTGTAGCAAGCAATAGTGACTGAAATACATTTAAAAGGTATGTTTATTCCATAAGTTGACATAAGGCTGTGGTATTGAATACAGTAGCTACTAGCTACATGTATTAGCACAGATGGTGCAGAAATAGAACACTTTCACCTTCACAGAAAGTTCCATTGAACAGCACTAATATAGGAATTTCAGATGCCAAAGATATAAGTTGATATAAGGAATCCTATACACCAGATATTGGGGTCAAGTAGGCCTTTGAGGTTCCTTACAATCATTTCACCTTTGGAATATGTAATATTAACAACTCCTCACATTTGGTCAGCATCTGCAGTTTTCAAACCACTTTTCCATCTTAATTCATTTGTCCTTCCAGCTATTCCTGAAGTAGACAAGAAGGATATTATCTCCACTTTACCTTGGAGAGAAATAATTAACACAAGGAATAGTAGCAGCTGCTAACGTTAATTGAATATTCACCTGTGGTTGTAGGTTGACTATGGTGCTAAGTACATTAGTGTTTTTAATGAGATATGGAAGCTCAGAGAGGTGAAGTGACTTACCTGTAGACATTCAATAAGTTGAGGCTAGGTCTTCTCATTCCTAGACCAGTGCTCTTCACCACATCTCTGTCCCTTCTCACACAAGTTGAGTTCCAGTTCTCCATTGTTGCAGAGATAAAGTTCTTCCGGCAACAAGGTTGTCAGATAAGGACATGCAACAGGGAGTTGGCAATCAGGGGCAAGTCTTGTTGATCATCCTTCCCAGGAAACTTCCAAATGGTTGACCCTCTCTCCTGCTGAAACAATGCGGCACATGAAGATGAACTTTAATTCGCATTCAGCCTCAGTGTTCTTGTCAACAGCTGCAGAAACAGCTGTTTCCCTCTCAGTACTACCCTCTCCCCCTTTTCCACAGCTAATTACTACCAACTAACAGAGTGGCCATGAATATTGTAGGCCTTGTCCCCCTCAACAGCCTCTATCCAGCTGTTATTATTTCAGGCCTCTCTTGTTCAAGGATTCAGATCTGTTTGAACAGTTAATTCTAGAATCTAATTGTTTGATATTTCAAAACCCCATCCAGCACACTTTAAATCACCGTGTTGTATATAACTTGAAGCATGCCTAAGCAGAAATAAGCCTTAAAAATAGTCACTAGTAATCTGAAATATGGTTATTGAGGCCCTGAATTTTCAGACCCAGGGAAAGAATACAAATGGAGGACAACATGTCCTATGACTAAATTCTTCGAGTTTATAAAAATCAAACTAACTGTTCGATAAAATATGGTCTATTTCTGCACTTCTTTCACAAATATAATTTTATTAAAACCCAGATAGTGTGGTTCTGCTTTAGAATAAGGGTACCTGATCTCAAACTAGGCTAAGCGAGGACCAAAAGGAGCCCTAAACTTTACCTGTACAATGACCACTCATATACCCAATCCTGAATTGTACCCCACATCTTTAAAATTAAGAAAAAAATTATTGGACTATTCAAAGTTACATGCAGGAACATGGCAGTATAGGAAAACCAGTCCCCAACCCACCCTTTGTCCCTCCCATTCGCATTGCAAAGGGCCTCAGTTCATTTGCACATAAACATCTCCATCTAAATGTCCACGAGAAGAGACCTCTTGGCTATTCCTCAAACCTAGGGAGAATCTACCAGTGGGCATAAATCGTCCACTCTTGGAAGGATGGATGTGGGGAAGAGGGCTATGCAGGGCTTGGGGTCATGTGAGCAGAGAAATGTGGATAGATGTCATGCCTGGCAGAACATTGAGTATATAGCAAGACATCGGTAAGTAATAGCTATTATTACAACCATCATACGTAGAATGAGCTATACACAGTTTACTTTAAAATTATTTAAACCACGGTATAGACAGCAAGTCACAAATAATATATAATATGGCTCTGGCATTACATTAATTTCTTCTCACTAAGGACCTAGAAAAGTCCTTAACCAGGAATAGCAAAGCATGAGTCCCTTTTTTCTCATTTTCATTGGCCTTGTGTTATCCTGATCCTCTATTATGTGTCAATCCTCTTTTCTGGTTTCTGCCCATGAGCCTCTTTTTAGCTCCTTGCACTGGTCACATTCTGGGATTAAAGTCTGACACCAGTTATAACTAATTCTCTTCCCATTTTCAATTACTCAGGTTTTCACTTGGAATCCAGAGCTGTTATCAATCGCACTAACATTGTGCTAGCTAACACTGATTTCCATTACATGAGTACTATGCAGAGTAGAAAGTCAGGCTGTCTGCTGAGTCCCCACTGCCACTCTAGGCTTTTTCTGTTTCTTTATAACACAGTATGAAAGTAGATCATCTATGTCTGTACATCTCTACATCTGTCTGTCTGTCTATCTATATGGGGTGTGTGTGTGTGTGTGTGAAGTTTAATTTTCTTCATCCCTTGAATCAGAAAAATATTTATATGCATATCCAATATATGTATATTTTTTCTTAATTTAATCTTAAAAGAATATTTTTTCTGTAATAAATATTTCTGCCTTAGAGAACTTTGGTTATAAAGAATAAAAACATATTCAAATCTTGTTTAAAACATCCTTTATTTGTTTTTAATGGATAGAGGGGAATTTCATGGAACCCATGTACAGGAAATCTCTCCCCTCCTCTCCACCATTCCCCATATCCCTAGATGAGACTCCTCTGCTGCATAGAATATTAGCCTTTAAGAGGCTTTGGGTTGATGAAGTCCCAGCTTGGGTGCTATCTTCACTCCATAGTCCTCTTTCTGTGCCCAACGCCTTCCAAGTTCTTAAAAGAGAGAATCTGCTTCACCTATTTTAAAAGGACAGGTGTCCAGCTCTGGGCCAGTTTGCTCTGGTCAACTGACTCTTCAGTACAACCGTGTGATACTAAACAGGAAGCCTCTGCTGAGCTAGGAAGCAAATATAATTCTTAACTCATAGTTAACTGGAGTAATAGCATCATTCTTCACTTATATGCACTTATTTCATCATCCGTTTGTTAGCATATATTTAATTGTTTTCCTTCAAGTTATATACTTTCTGGAAAAAGTGTCATTAAACACAATATTACTGGAAAAGTATGACTATGGATGATTTTATAATTGGAATTATAAAAGAAATTGAATAATCATTATTACTTCGATGTATTTGTAGTTCCTCTTGGAAAAGTTTATTTCAATAATTTCAAAGTACTTTTTAGGGTATAACTCACAAAAGTGACAAAATCATAAGAATTTGTTGTCAGCATTTCTTGGGGCTCTCCCAAGATCTTGAACCATGGGGGAAAAAAGATCAATGTTGCCCTAAAACCTGATGTGTCCTGGCTCCCAGTCCATAAAAGCTACACACATCATCTCCTTTAATTCTCACAGTAGCCCAAGGAAGGAAGACTAGGAGAGTTACAGTCCCTGTGAAAGATGATGAAACGGATGCTTCTAAGAGTTCAGATATCTGTCCAAGGTCATATGCCTAGGAAGTGAACAGGCAAGGACTGGGATCTCTGTTTGTTTGCCTGAAAACATCTGGCTCTAACAACTTCCTGCATCACTACTTGGAGGTTCTTTGGGAAACCCCTGTCTCTCTTTACAAAAGGGTTATTTTATATCAGTAAATCATTGAAGGATAGCACTGAGAGAGATTCTATGAATAAAAAAAATTTAGATTTTTCCTTCATAAATACTAGACTTTATCATACCCCACTTTAAAGTTAATGTGTCCTAAAGTAACGAAGACGAGTGACTCTTCTCAAATATGAGGAGCTTGTTTCAATAATATGACTTAATGCAGGCTGAAATTACCACGGCATCTATGCCTTGAAATTAGATAGTCAATTCTGGTTCACCCTTCCCTCTTTGAGAAAACAGAATTCTATTATTCAACATTGAATGTGACAACTGTTATCGAGCACTTCTCTGTGCTAGACGGGGTGCCAACATGGGGTGAGCCCTGGACTCGATGGTCTTGCACCTAAGCATTTATACAGACAATGAAAAGGAACTCTTGATCATGTTCTTCCTCTTGCTGATGAAACTCCACGATTTGTAGAATGTATTAACATTTTTTATAAGTCTGAGGAGGATAAGAAAGTGAAGTTCAATGCAGAATAAATAGCCCAGCTCTGCAATAATAAAAAATTATCTCTAGATTTATTGTGCTGAGGGAAAGTGGTGGTAAAAGGGCAATAAATGTTACTTATTCAGCCCTCTTCATGTTTAAGTGCTCTCACACAGTACAGAGTCATGGCCACATAGGCCCAGGCAGCATCTGACAGCGTTAATCACTATTTTGAAGTCTCCACGTGGGGATTCCAAGATGAGAAAGGGGAGGAGAGGGGTGGTTAGCGGATGGAGGCAACATGGCTACATGACTTACTCCAGACACAAGCCCTGAGACAAGTTCCCATGTTAGGCCTAAAATGATCATTCTCTTCTCCTCAAATATATTTTTGTTTAAGAAAAACAATCCGCAAGCAGTGTTGGTCTCCTCACTACAGATATTCTTGCTCATTTTGTGTGTGAGAGAGATAAAGCACAGCCATTGTAGTTCCCTCATTTTATGCTAAGGCTTTAAAGAGAAGATGAAGACTTGAAATGCACAGTTGATTCCGGAGTACCTGCAGGGCACTATTCTTCAAACACAGCCACTGCCCGAAGATTCAAGTGCACAGAGTAGCTGGGGTGACTGCCATTGACTTGCTGTGTGACCTTGAACAAGTCTTATACCTTCTCTGAGCATCTGCTTTTTCATCTATAAAATTATAGATCATACTTCTGTCTTGCTGGGTGGTGTGAGCAGAGGTGATACTCAAAGGATTTAACAATATGTGGGTCATGGTACTTAGTAATCAGAAGGGATTGGGGCCTTAGCGTTAGATCAGGGTCAAAAGTCCTCCACTGTGTCATGTGTCGACCCCTTGGGTGCTGAATCAAGAGAGGTCTAAGGAGTCTTAAGGAAGAAACACGATGACCAGGAAACTAGTATAGTAGGGAGCAGAGCAATCGAGTGTCTTGGAGCAACAGCAATTTACCAATGTCTACAGATTTATTTGAACATTTTAACAATTAATACTGTTATCCTGTGCATGCCAGCTAAACAGCCAGGGTTTGAGAATTAAAATCAGCTCATCTATTAAAGTGCTTAGCCTTTGGCCCTGCAGAGCGAAGTCAGCACCCAGAAAATGCAGTTTGTTTCTTCCTCCTCCTCCCCCTCACTATCCATCCCCTGCCCACCACAGCCATATGTGCTGTGCAGCGGGCTCATTCCTCAGCCACTAGGCTAAACAGCTTGTCTCTCTTCACACTGATTTTTGTAGACATAAAAAGTTGCAGGTTGATTCTGTAGACATCTGAGTCAAAATTATCTGTCATGCTTTTGCAAATACAATTGCATACCTGCTTTTGAATTCACAGTGTGGTTGAGGTTGTCCAAGACTAGAATTCCCAGTGCATGAAGTGATTCTGACATGGCAGAGAGTAGAGTCCACGGGAATCAACAGGCCTGAGCTTGTTACGATTAAGACCCTTTGGACAATTCACTTCCCCCCTCTGAGTCACAGCCTCTCACCCAAATAAAAAGAGGGAATCTGGCTGAGATTATTTGTTATTAACCTTAGCTGCACATAGAATCACCTGGGAACTTTAAAATGTGTTAATGCTTATGGGCCACCTACAGAGTCAGATTTAAGTGATCTTAGATGAAACTTGCATATTGAGATTTTTAAAAGATCCCTGGGTAATTCTAATGTATAGCAAAAATTCAGAACTTCTAGACTAGATGATCTCTAAGCTTCAATCCAACTCAATATGTTCAATTAGCCTCTGATTCCACACATTCTTTTTTTTTTTTTTTTTCTGAGTTGGAGTCTCACTCTGTCGCCCAGACTGGAGTGCAGTGGCCTTTCCCAGCCACTGCAGCCTCGACCTGCTGGGCTCCAGCAACCCTTCCGCCTCAGCTTTCCAAGTAGCTGGAACTACAGGTGTGCGCTACCACGCCAGGCTAATTTTTTGGTTTATTGTAGAGATGAGGTCTCGCCAAGTTGCCCAGGTGATTCCACACATTCTTAAAGCCTATCAGAAAACTGCATTCATATTAGTTATTTATTTGTTTATTTATTTATGTTTAGAGAGACAGAGCTTCATTCTGTTGCCCAGGTTGGGGTGCAATGGCACAACTATAGCTCACCACAGCCTCCAACTCCTGGGCTCAATGAGCTCAAGTGATCCTCCTGCCTCAGCCTCCCAAATAGTGGGACTATAGCTGTGCACCACCACACCTGGCTAAATTTTTCTATTTTTTGTAGAGATGAGGTCTCACTTTGATGCCCAGGTTGGTCTTGAACTCCCAAAGTGCAAGGATTACAAGCCTGAGCCACTGAACCTGGCCCCATATAGTTTACTCTTAATTATCTGTGGCAATAGAAGACCTGAGAATTCATGAATAAGAGATCTTTAGTGTCTGTCCTATATTTATACCTTCTGCTGAGTTATCACCAGAACTTATTTATGTATGGATTTGGAATTTTTTGTTGTTTTGGTCTGTTGACATTTTGCTAATGCAGACAATTTCTCAGACCAAAAGTAACATGGTGATTTATAGTGACTCTAACACCTCTGAGTAATAACCAAGTAGAGGCAAAATTAAGTTACTATGTGTAGTTGACCTGGCAAAAGTATCTTCTCTTAGCTAAAACTCCTCTCGCCAACTTTGCAATTGCTGGTAACGGGGCCTTGCAGGGTTTTTAATAGAATTAAATAGACATGCATGTGACAGATGGATAGTTTTAGGGTAAAATAGTGAGAAGCTAAGAATATAAGGCAAGCTGGTCTCTAATGGCATTAAGTTCAATTCGTGTCAGTTTCTCAAGTGACTAACAAACTGATAACCAGCAGGGTCATGGGAGCCAAGGGCGGGGCTTGTGGCTAGTCAGTGTCATATGCAGCTCTGCTATTGACTGCCTCAGTACAGAGACCCCAGCACACGGTGAGCATGGCTTCCTATCTGTCCTTTCATGTGGCAATTAGCACATCAGAGAATATGAAATGGCAGCCTTAGAAACATGAAGAATCTGAGAAGAGTAGACTTTAAAAGGCCTAGGAAGAAATTTCATTTACTTCTCTACTTTCAAAGATGAGGAAACTGAGCCTAGGGAACTGAAGTGACTTTCTCAATACTCATAGCTAGTTACCCAGCAGAGCTTGAATTTTAACCAAGTTCACCTGGCTTGGAGCCCAGGTCTCCCTCCTAAGTATCACAGCAAATGAAATGGAAGCCAGGATTGCAATCAACTGCAAAAAACCCTTGCTACAATGGCTAAAACAAGTAAGACAGGTGACTTTGAATATAATAAGATCAAGAGTGAGGTCAGATAGGATGGTTCACGCCTGTAATCCCAGCACTTTGGGATGCTGAGTCGAGAGGATTGCCTGAGCCCGGGAGTTTAAGACCAGTCTGGGCAACATGGTGAGACCTCGTCTCTACAATTAATCAAAAAATTATCCAGACATGGTGGTGAGCGCCTGTAATCCCAACTACTTGGAAGGCTGAAATGGAAGGATTCCCTGAGCCCAGCAGTCGAGGCCGCAGTAGCCATAATTGTGCCACTACACTCAAGACTGGACAAGAGTGAGCTTCCGACTCAAAAAAAAAAAAAAAAAAAAAAGATCAAGGGTGGGTGTCCAGGGCAGGTGTGGGTGATCAGTAATGCCATCAGGGACCCAGACTGTTCTACTCTCCTCAGAGTGACCCCTGAAACTCAACTACCTGGGTTCAAATCCTGCCTTTATCATTTGTTAACTATGGAACCTCAGACAAGTTGCTTTACCTTTCTATGCCTCAGTTTTTATATCCTTAGATAATAATTGGTATGAGAGTTAAATGAGTTTATTATAGAAACCACTTAGAAACATCTAGTTTAAAGTAAGAGATGATTTATATTAACTCTTATTATTATGGTGTGGTTTTGTTGTTGCAAGATTGTTGCAGTACCATCAGACATCATACTTGCTTGCCAGGTAGGAAGAAGGGAGAAAGAGTCCTTTCATTGTCAGACCTTATCTTTTTATTCAGGAAATGAACACCTTTACTGAGGACTTCAACTTGCACCTCATTGGTCAGAACTGAGTCACGTGTCCATCTCTACCTGGAAAATAGCGTAGGAGATCACACACGTTGCCATCCTAAGCAGAACAATGGGCTTCTTAGTAAGTAAAAAGGGTGAATGGATATTAAGTAGGCAATTCTCCAGTGATCTCAGAACTATTTAGCTTCACCACCTAAAAGTTCTGTGATTTTAGGTATGTTGCAAACTCATCTGACCCTCAGTCTCCTAACTATAATTTTAGATAAGGACCACTGACCTATCTAAATCAAGAGTGGTTGTGAAATAACCAATGCATCATAAGACACTTTATTAGCGCCAGAGTGATCTGTAAATATTTTATTATTTAGCCACTTTACCCGGTAGTAAGAGTATAGCCCTTGACCCCAAAACATGCCCAATAATGCAGATATGAAACGATGGTGTTCCAGAAATAGGGATGAAAACGAATTTAACTCATTTATTGCACAGTAAGGGAGGGAAGAAGTTGTCCCAAGATGTCAAATTCTACGAGAACATCCTTCTGAAATCAACTGCTTTTTTGTGGCCTATCCAGGGGAAAATCTTGTACTCCAAAGGGTGGGGTACCAGCCAACACTATAAGCAGAGGTATCATGGAAAACTATCTTTATATGTTCGCGTGAGTTCCATTAGATAAAGGCTTATTTTACATCTCTCAAAGGCATAGTCTTTAAGTAGACTTATCCTCACTGGAAAGAGTATACAAAAAATTTTCACATCCTGACACAGTCAAAAAGGTTAGTGAGTGATGTTATGTGATATGTATAACTATGTCAACAAGCCTATAAATACATTTCATGTGCACATGTTTTATGCTACATGTGAGTATACATTATATATGTTTGCATATATCTCCACATATCTGTGGTGTCTACCATGCTAATGCATGCGTGTGTGCATAAGAACATGTGACCCTATAGTGAAATTATTTTCTGGCATTATTAAATATAGTTCTTAATATTGCCGTGTTGAAATTTTGCTGCTCAGAGTTAAGCTATGTTGCTTCTCTGGGATGTAATGACTTCCCTGTCACTAGAGGAATTCAAATAACATCTAAATGCCCACTTGGTGGAGCTGTGGTAGAAGAAATTTAAGTTTCAGTGACTGATGGGGGTGAGGGGTAGGGGAAGAGCTAGATTAAAAGACCCTTCAAGAGAACTTGGAATTGGTGAATGTAAGTGAATAAATATCATCTCTCTTTATCATGTAGCCATAGATCTAATCTTCAATCTTCTCTTTTCAACTAGATGAAGATATAGATTTACACTATATTATATTACATTACATTATATTATTTATATCTTGTTTTATGTTCTTTTTTCTGGGCTAATTGGTGAAAATTAAATCTCACCTCCTCTGAACTGAAAGGGACAGTAGAAATTCACTTAATCTAATACAATCATTTTACAAATTGAAGCCAAGTTTGAGGAAAAGAGACACAATCAAGACACTCAGCTAGATAATGTCAGAGAATTTTTATTCTCTCTTTCAAAAATATATTCCAAAATAAAAATTTCTTCTGAGGGCTAGTTTCAGTATTTATAGGTCTATCTCTGAAAGATGTCTCAGATAAACAAATAAGTCTAGTGAGTAAGTTCGTAAAGAGATACAATCAGGAAGATCTTTTTTCAAGTGCACAATCTTTCAAAAAAAAGAAATTAGTTGTCTTGGAAAATTGGGCATTCCCCTTCACCGTAAGTACTCAGTCTGAAAGTAGACTTGGCAAAGGTTGTCACAAAAAAGACTGCTAGAATAGCTGAGAATACTAAAGATAATGCTGAATACTGTTACACATAAAGTATGAAATCTCCTTCATCTCACACAATGGCAATTTCTTTCTTATTCATGTAAAATCCATTCAGAGGCAGGAGTTGAGCTCTATTCTATGCAGTCATGTAGGAACCTAGGGTAATGGAGACTTGACCACCTTCAACGTGTGACTTCCATGGTCATGTGGGCATCAATATCCCAAGTAGGAGAAGAGAAGAAGGCAATAAGATGTTTTTGTAAGCCAATATTTTCCTGAGTCAGCATAGGAGGAAGTAGTGTATTCCACTGGCCATTGACTCACATATGTGACCACACTCAATTGCAAGGCAGGCTGGCAAATGTGGTCTAGCTTTTTGTGACCAGGAGAAAATTGAAGGAGTTTGATAAATACCTAGCCAACTTCTACCACAGTAAATATGGTCTTGATAACCTATAACATCCCTTAGATTATTTTCAGTACTTTCCATCTCTCATATCTCTATATCATTTTATGTTTTCTGTATCTAATCTTCCAGTTCACTAATTCTCTTCGGTTTTTCTAATCTACTATTAAATAATTCCATGGTTTTTTAAATTTCAATTTCTGTATCTTAAAGTTATTTTGGTTATTTTATGGAGTTTTCCATTTTCTGCTAAGATTATTAGTATTTATTATCTTTTATTTCCTTGAAGGCATTAAGCATAGCTATTTTAAATGTCTCTATATTACAACTCCATTATCTGGACCCCCCCATAGGCCTGTTTCTTCTGTATATTGTTCCTGATTTTCGATCATACCTCTTGTCTCCTCTTATGCCTACTTTGTATTTTTTATTTGTTTGTTTTAGTGTGGACATATAAAAAACTGGACTTGATTTAAACTTAGGATAATGCTTTTTCCTTTAGAAAATATGTACAATGTCTTCTGGCATATTTATTAATGTCAACAACTATCCTACATCAATCCAATTTGAGATCAGAATGTCTAAAAGCTAGACTTCATTCTCTTGGAGGGCAAATGTATTTCTTTACTCCTAGGGTATAGATTATTAACTTCTCAACTGAAATTAGAGGGGTTAACGACACTCCCTAGTTTGAGGAGCTTGAACTCCATTTTTTTCCCTATAAGCTCTATGATCTGTTGAAAGTTCTATTTTACAATTCCTCAGCTTCTTAGATCTTCCTAAACTAGCAGACACTTGTAGTGAAAAAAAAAAACTACCCCCAAATATCAGGCTTATTTCTCCAGATTTCTTTATTTTCCTGGAATTTAGGCCTATAAATGACTTGGAAGTTCCATTTCCTTTAAACTATATTGCTTGGTTGGTTGGTTTGGTTTAACTTTTCTAGTTATCCTTAACAGGTTGATTACCAAGTATTATATCTATCTACTTACTGTCTCTCTATCTGTCATCTATGCTGCAACTCACATTTTTCTCTTAGCGTCAATACACCTTGACCATGTTCATGTATGTGTGTATGTGTGTGTGAGTGTATAATCTGCCTTACTTTCTTATTATTTCAATCTATTATATTGTATAATTGCATGTTGTTTTACTTAGCCAGTTCCTTATTGATGAATATTTAGGTTGTACACAATTGTTGGTAGCAAACATTGTTACGCGTGTGTGTGAATATATCTACAATATAAATTCTAGAAATAAAATTGCTGCATATTGTCTTCCAAAAAATTGTGCCAATATGCATTTCCACCAACAGTGTATGAGAATGTCTATTTCTTTCCCTATGGGCTTACCACTACTCGATTTTATCAAATTTACACATTTTGTAATCAACTCTTAATTGAATCTCCACATTATGGACACACATATTTATAAATCATAAAATCTGATCATATCACTTTCCTCTGAAAAACATGTTTTCCCTTTCTCCGCAGCCAAAGGAATGTGTTTTCACAGACTAATACTTTTTATACTGCCTGCTAGCTAGCAGCCCCATCACCTGTACAACCCCATGGACTAACCATACTCAAATTTTCCTCAATATGCAACACTTTTCACACCCTGTCATCTTTACATATTCTCTTCCTTCTCTCTGGAATGCCATTCCATCTTTTACTTATATAAAAGGGTTAAACTTCAACATCCAGCTCACAGGTTACACATAAATTATTTTTTCCTACAAACCTCACCTCTCCCGTCACCCCAAAGGATGAATAGCCAATTATTTCTTCCTTTACATAACTATTGTTCTATGCAAATATCATTTGGATCACTTACATCACTACATTATACACGTCTACACCTGTCTCCCCACCACTAAATTATGAGCTGGCTAAAGGAGGACCCATACCTTATTCACATTTCTCATCTTCCCATGTCCAGCAGAATACCTGACACAGAGAAAGTGCTCAAAAAAAAAAGTTCATAGGTACATGTTACCTCTGCAAAACACTCTCAAAACAAGTGTTTTCACAGCAACCTCCAAGTCCCCAAGACTGGGAACTACAAATTTCTGTTTGACCTAGATTTAGCAGTCAAATCTCAGTCTGGGTATACTAAAACCCAAGAGGAAAGCAATAGTGAGTTATTACACAGAATTTATACTTTGGGCAACAGTTTTCCCTTCAATACCTAAAGCCATTTGTGTTCTTGACTGTATGACTTCAGTGAAAAGCAGAAGTTGCTGAGAATTTAGATCCTTAGGCTTTATACAAAAAGCTTAAATTTTAGTAACCCTGATCATACAACCCCCATCAAAATATGCAAATGTTTTGAACCTGGTTTGACCTCTGATATGGGACCTGCCATGTGTTTACTCTGTGTATAATCCTTCTTGAAATACTTATTTTGTAGACAGATTTTTGACAGGCAGAGTTCTTACCCTGTGGATAAAAAATATATATAAGAGAAGAAAAGTACAAGTGATTTATTTGCTTTAGGAAAATGAATCTGTGTGCTTACCAAGGAATATTTTATCACCCCAAGGAGAGAACATTGTCAGCCTATTTCAATGCTATGTAGCACAGGGAGACTATAACGACACCAGCAATGATTATAATCTTTGACTCATCTTCTCCCCCAAGAGATTCTGATTTGTGATACCCCAGTGGCTAGTCCATTTGGTTCCTAGTGTGATTGGATTCTATTCCTGACTAGATGTTCTCATCTAAACAGCAAAGACAACATCCATCTCCTTAGATGTCTAGAGACACGATAATGACTGTGGTAAATATGGTTTTAGTATTATTCATTTGGATTCAATGCAGCTCTCAGAATCAGAGGAGCTTGAGATGGCAAGGATTTCAAAGGCCTTAATAATTCTTGAATTTTTTCTACAACATCCCCGCCAAGTGGTCACACCCCCTTTATTGGAATGTCTCTCATGGCAGGCATCTCAACAGCCTTTCCCCATGTGATTTACAAAGTTCTTCTCTGTTATCAGTTCAGAAGAAACTTGTTTCTTGGTGATTTCCACATACAAATCCTAAGAGGAAATCTAACCTTCTTTGGGGTTTTTTTCCTGACTTTTCAACTTCCAAATGCGTACCCTCCAGATACTTAAAAGTCCTCTCTTATATGTGCTGAGTTGTTCATTCTCCTGCCTAAAACTTGCCAGCTCTTTTAAATTTTCCTTGGAGACTGTGGTTTTGAGTCTTTACTATAATACTCATTCACTGACCTGAGGGTGTCCAGATTTTCTGCATTATCCCAGCTGTTGTCAAAGGGCCTATTGGATGTATTCCTTGATGGATGTGCAAGAACCAGGAAATGAGAGAGAAGCAGATTCTTCCTTTCTCACTTCCTAAAATAGCCTTTAATAACAGATTCTCTCTATTCATGCACAGAGATTTCCAAAAACTCCTTTGTTTCCATCTCCTCTTCAGCTGGATGATCTTTTATCTACACTTTATTATGATTTTTCAGAGACTACTTTAATATCTACTCTCCTAGGGAGGCTTTCTGTGTAGGTTTCTATGAGCTCTTGCCTAGTACAAGGGAACTGGGTGAGTATTAAATTTTAAAACTTCAACAAACATGGATGATGGGAACATTAGTGATTGGGTATCAATTACATGCAGATTTGCTGTGTGTTCTTAAAAAAATTACTCTGCCTCTCTGAGCCATAGATTTCTTATATATAAAGTGGGAGTAATATAAATTATCATGATGGCTTATCACAAATAAATGATACTATATATGTAGAACTTAGCACAATTCCTGAAAAATAGCAGACACTTAATAAAAAGTAGATTAAATTACATAAATATTATTTTTCACCTTATATCTCAGCTCCATTTCTAGATCTCTCATAAGGCATAAAATATTAGAGAAGCCATTTGACTCTCCTATTCTTATTTCTAAAATTGGGTAGCAATTGGACCTATCTTCCAAAGTTGTTTTGTTTAATTAATTGAGCATACTAAAGAAACTCTAAATATGATAGATGTTCTTTCAGAGGGAAAAATGTAAGAGGAAGGACTCTTATTTAATTCAGCTTCATGTTCCTACTACAAATTCTGACAAACAGAAACAATTAATTTCTTTAATACTTTCCCTATTGCCCAAATCAAAATGGTATCAGCCTTCACTCTTCTCTGTCAGTCCACACACATGATCATAATACACAGTGCTTCTTCAGGGTGATAACGGCTGGTGGAGGCAGAAATGGGCAAAGTTGTCAGAGTACTACCTCCCACACCAGGTTCTGCCCTCAAGGAGTTCCCAGTCCAAGAAAGGAGACAACAGGTCAATAGCTAATTGCATTACAGTGTTAGGATGGAATCCTGTGTTGGGGATAGTGGCATAAAAACAGACACAGTCAACTCACAGAGGAAGGAACCATGGGAGGGAAAAGGAGGGGGTGATCAAAGACAGCATAGCACAGGGTTTTTAAAAATAAATGGAGTTGGCTAAGCAGATCCAGTGTGGAGGGCATTCTTCTAAAAAGAAGAGAACATTTGCAAAGGCATGCAGTTGCAAGAAATAAGATGCTTCATTCTGGGAAGAGCAAATAATTTCTTAAGACTAAAATGCAAGATAAAATCAGGCAACAGAAGCTTAAGAGGCCAGACACAAAGGGAATCATATTCTCTGTTAGGGAATTTGGATGAGTTGCTAGTAAAGGTCTTTGGTCAAGAGTGAACTTATCTGATTGGAGTTTTAGAAATACTTTGCCAGTGACTTTGTGGAGGATGAATTGAAGCAGAGGAAAAACTGATCGCCAGAGGACTTCAGTTAGGACTATGTTACTTTATCTCCTTCTGCTCCTAATTCTTAATATAGCTGAGTCATTTGTGCATAAATTCAGAATGTCAGCCATTTAGCAATAAAACTGCAAAAGAAATCAGAATGCCTGGAGAGGTAATTGTTGCATTTCATTTCTTTTTCTCACTGCTACTTTTGCAGGCCCCAAAGATAAACAGAATCCAGAGAAGGGCAGCCTTGCCCCGTTCCTCCTCCCCCTCACCTAAGATGCTTGCTCTTTTTGCTGTACAGACTGCTGGAGATTCCTAGTAATTAGCCTTGGCTTCATCCTTAACACATCCCACCGGATTGTGTGCTGTCTTCTTCAGTCCAACTCCTGCATGTGTTTGTTCATGGAAGTCCTTCCTGTCCTATTTCCTTGGAAGGGAGTGTGGGAGTGTGAGAGTTGTTTCCATGGACACAAATTTCCAAAACCAAGAATGGCTTATTCCAGGACATTTCTGAAGAAGGTCATGATCTACAAGAGTGTCCAAGCCATGCTTGAGCTACCAGTTTTGTAAGCATGAAGCATTGCAATTTAGTTGTGAGGCAAGCCTTGAACAAGGCCCAGTTTTTGTGTATTTGGAGTATGTGGTATAGACACTGCAAGCAACAGGTATTTTCTTCAGGAACTTGATGTGTAGTTTGGCAAACTTTGTCTCTAACAGTCTTCCCTCAAAGAGAAAGTTTTGTGATCACGAGGATATATGGAAGATAAGTCCATTCAGCAAGACTGTCGGTGTCTCCCATGTACTAGAGATACAAGGTGAATTAGATCAAGACATCATCCAATACTTACACTCTCACATTAATAATGGCTACCCTATGTTGAGTGCTACTGTGTACCAGTAACTATAAAAGATGCTTTCTATTTGTCATCTCTTTAGTCTTCATAAAAACTCTATGGGAGAGAACCAATTGTTAACTTAATTTCACAAGTAAGAAGGATGAAGTTTAGAGAAGTTAAATATCTTGACCAAGTTCATACTGCTACCAAACATCAGAGCTAGGAACCTGCCCAGATGCGTCTGACTCAAAGTTCTGTGCTATTTTCATTGGATTTCCTGCTTTAAGATAGTAACAGTAAAGTGTGCAAGAGAAATGTAAACAGAAAAAGTAAAATTTCAAGTGACAGGTGGAGCATGGTGGCTCATGCCTAGAATTCCAACACTTGGGGAGACCAAGGCAAGAGGATTGCTTGAAGCTAGGAGTTTGAGACCAGCCTGAGCAACATAATGAGACTCTCTATACAAAAAAATCAAAATTCAGCTGGTCATGGTGGCACACACTTGGAGTTCTAGCTACTTTGGAAAATGAGGCAGGAGAATGGCTTAAGTCTAGGAGTACAAGGCTGCATTGAGCTGTGATTGCACCCCTACATTCCAGCCTGGATGATAGAGTGAGATCCTGGCTCTTAAAAAAGATTCAAACAATAAATTATTATTGTGAAATGCCAAAGGATATAGAGAAAGGGTTCTGGGATGTCAGAGAAGGCTTTGACAAGGGGAAGAAGTTTGAACAGAATTCTGTCTGATAAATACAAATCCCTAGAAAAGGAAGGGGATCAGCATTCTGAGAAAGGGTATGCCCAAGACTGCTGTTTCATGAGACAATTCCTAGTATTCTGTGAATGTTCCTTTGGGTGGCATCATGAGGACCTGCGGGAAGTCCAGGATAGCAGGAATGGACACTGCTTGGAAGAGACTGACAGATGAGACTGGAAAGAAAATTTGGGGCCAGATTTTGGAGGGATTCTGTACAAGATGATGATGAGTTCAAATGTTACCTGTAGCCAAATTTTTTTCCATGGATTGATTGTAGAACCAACTGATAGGTCCTCTATATAAATATCAAGCCTCAGCCCAGTTGGTTCCAAGTTATTTAGAGAGCAATTCTCAAAGTTCAGTGTCTATCAAAATCACTGGGAGCATGTTTAAAAAATACAGAGAACCCCCAACCTCTGTATATTTATCAAGTTTCCCAGATGATTTTAATATGCTCTAACATTTGAGAACTACTTATCTAAGACAAGAAATAAGAATCTCTATGGTTATACATTTTCTTGGTGATTTTTATGTGTTACCAGATTGAAGTATTACAGGCGTAGACAACAGAAATCTTACTATTATTACTTAGTTGACAGTAAAAATTTTAATGATATGTCTTTAAAATAGCAATATTATACTAAGATTTAAAACAACATTAAGACCTGATATCAGAGAAAGACTCATAGATATTCATCTACCAAAACTGACTTCATCACTTTACCTGTGAAATGGAAATAATGATAGGACCTATCCCATACAGTTCTTGTAAGGGTAAAAATACAGTCTCACACCTCAGACAGCTATAGGTATATTTTGATTCACTATATAATAGTTTACATTTTAAAATTTTTTCTACGGATGGAATCATATACTTTTTTCCTGCATGTGAGTTCTTTCTCTCAATCTAATTGTTCTGAAATATATTTTTGTTTCTATGTGTATCAGTCATTTATTTCTTTTTGTTGAGTAGTATTCCATTGTACGGATTTGTGCCAGGGTTTATTTGTCCATTCATGTGTTGATGTACATTTGAATTTTTTCCAATTATGGACTATTTCAAATAAAGTTGCTATGAACATTCATGTAGAAAGAAAATGACCATGTACGTGTATACATGCTTATACTTGCATGTGTGTGTGCTTGTGTGTATATATAGAGTGGTTACTCATAGAGTCCTTCTCTTTCAAACACTCCATACACAGCACAAGTACCGGCCTCTTCTGCTTTGTAATTCCCCTAATCCTACCTTGGGAATGGTCTGGAACATTATTTCGTTACATCTACCCAAACATGTTTAGGGTAAAAAAAAAAAAAAAAAAAAGAAGCAGCCATCACCCATCTCTAAATTTAGGAAGCCTAACTTTGAATCTCTGTAGCACATTGCCTTCCCTCTGTCCTGGCTTCAAAAACATTCCAACTCATATTATTTTTCAAGATCAAACCCACACTCTTTAACCTATTCAAAACCTTATGTGAATTAACCTAATGTGCCTCATCTCACCACTCTCCTCCAAGCAACCCACCATCTAGCACCTCTAAAATACTTGTTATTTTCTGAACCAGTCATGTTCTGTCTTGTCACTGGACCTTTCATGGAATGCTTTTCCTGTCTGGTCTACTGGGTGAACGCTTCACTAGACATTCCAATGTCATTTCTTCTGTAGATCTTTCCCAACTCCTCAGCAGTAAAGCACTGGCCCATCTCTACTCACAGGGCTCCCTGTACTTTCTGCTGTGGTGCTTATTATGTTGCACTGGGACTGAAGGATTATACAAATCTATCTCTGTCTTTCTCTACATTCCTGAAGCCTTACACAGGATCCAGTACATAGTAAGTACCCAAATACTAAGCATACTGTTAGTTAAATTGCAAGCTAGTTTCTACAATCCCAACTCCATCACAAAGATACTGCCATCATGCTTTAATTTATGAAAGAACTGAGGGATTTAGTAAAAAAAATAGTCAATAATAACCTAAGCCAGTCCCATTTCCTGATCCAAAATTGAACCTCGTACCTTTCCCTTTTCTAGATGATGCTTCAGTCTCACTTGGAGACCTTTGAGATTTCAAGTGTACCTTCCACCTTGAGAAAAGATCAATCTATATTTTGGGTGAGCCATTTTGTCTCTTGCCTCTAGCAAAACTCTTTGCCTTAATTGAAATTCAGTTGCTTATATTTTCTTTCAAAAAGCATGTACATTGGCCTAAAATAAATTTCAAATCTTTGGTATCAAATTGGAAGTCCTTGAAGTCTTCCCAGACAAACAATTTCAGCAAAGAGAATCTAGGCACTCAATCAACAAATATTTGACTAGTATGAACCAAGTACTTTTCTAAGCTCCAAGGCAACAAAACCACAGAATCATTCCACATTTTCAAGAAACTTCCATTGTGGGGAGAGATACAATAAGTATATAGATAAACAAAAAATGTTACAGTCTCAGATTCTGAGATTCCGTGGTGGTGTAGGATGAGAGGAGCTAGGGCTTCTCCAAAGCAATAGCATCTGAGATCTTTACAGAGAGGAGTCAGATATCCAAACAAACTTCTTGGAGCAAAGCATTCCAAGTGGGAGATATAAGACCAAAAGTCCTGAATTAAGAATGAAGTTGGCATATTCTTGGAACAGAAAAGCCACTGTGGCCAGAACATAGTGAGCAAGAGGCAAAGTGAGTGGAGATGAGTTTGGAGATGTAGGCAGATCCAGACACATAAGGACACTTAAGGTCATGTAGACCTCCATAGTAAGGAGGTAAGATTTCATTCTGGTTGCAGTGGGAATATGTTAGAGGATTTTACAAAAGTGGTATGATTTGCTTTAGAATGTTAATGTTCCTTTTATCTAACTGCTGTGATGGAGGATAGATGATGGCAGGATGGGCACAGAAAAGCAGTCAGCAGGCTAATGCCAGAGTTCAGTTGAAGCATGGGTAATGCCTCTTACACTAGTATTGTAGCAATGAAGGTTATGATAAAAGATCACATTTTATATTTCTTTAAAATTTGAGCCAACAGAACTTATAAGTGGTTAAAAATTAAATCTGAGGTAAAAAAAGAACAATTAGAAGTGACTTCTAAATATTTTTATCTGAGTAACTGAATGAATGGTGCAGCAATTTACTCAGATTGGTAAGACTTGGGAAATCCGATTACGTGTTTTGGGGACACCACAATCTTTTTCAATCATGTCGTCTGAGATGTCTATTCAACATCCAAGTAGAGATATTTAGTAAGCAGATGGTGATCAGTGTATTATGGGGTTTAAAGCCATGGGTAAATATAAGATCTGAGAGGCAGGTAAGATAGAGAAAAGACTACCATCAAGGTTGTGTCCAAGGCCTGCTAAAATTTAGATTCTGGAAGAGAAGGATCTAGCAATGGACAATAAGGAGCAATAGTCTGTGAGGGAGAAAGAAAAACAGAAGTGTATGTCATGGAAGACAGTAGAATAAATTGTTTCAAAAATGGACAACCATAAATGCAAAATGAAAAATAGAGTAAGAAAAAAAAATAGAGAATTGACTATTAATTTGTACAAGATCTACCTCTCTGTTGAATCTCAGTGCCATAAGTGCCAAAGCAAAAAAAAAAAAAAAAGAAATCTGGGAAGCTGAAAGAGGGATTAATCAGGCACATTGATATTGGAAGGGGATTAGAAAAGATCTCTTACAGGATGTAGCACATAAGGTGAGGTATGAGGCATCAACAGCATTATCTACCTGAGAGTGAAAGAATGTACGCCAGGTGGAAGGAATGGTGTCTGTGAAAGATATAGGTGGGAAGGATATTGGTATATTCCAAGAACTAAAAGCTCAAGATGGTCATGTTGTTTTAGGCCAGGAGAAAAGTGGAAAGAGAAGAGGTTGACAAGGTGAACAGAGACCAGATCATGCTGAACCCTGCAAGCCACATTAAGAAGCAAGTTTTCTTTACCATAATACTATAAGGAAGGGATTGACAGTAGTGGAATACTGACAGGGTGTGTGTCTGTAGAGGGAAAACAACATCAATAAGGGTACCTGATCTCAAACCAGGCAAAGTGGGGACCAAAAGGAGGTCCAAACTTTACCTCTACGATGTCCACTTGTATACCTAATCCTTACTTGTACCACACCTCTTTAAAATAAAAAATGTATAAAGAAGAAATATATTAGGCAATTAAAAAAAATAAAATCCACATGTCAAAATCCTGACCCCCAGTGTGATGCCATTAGGGAGTGAGGTCTATGGGAAGAGATTAAATTACAAAGGTGGAGCCCTGGTTAAAAAAAGAAGCTAATTTTCCTTCAATCCAAGCACACTTGATGGTTGTTAAACATGGGAGACACAGTCTGATGTATGTTTTTAAATATTTTTTAAATGATTACTATTGCTGCTATGTGGAAAACAAATTGTGATGAGGCAATAATGAAATCTGATAAACCAACTAAGAAGTGAAGGCAGTAGTCTAGACAAGAAATGGTGATATCCTGGGCCATAGTGTTAGTAAAGGAGATGTAGGAAAGTGGAAAGAAGCAAATATAACATATTTGGAAGTAAGAATGCAGACAATAGAGCCGGGCTCAGTGACATGTTCCTGTGGTACCAGTTACTTGAGAGGCTGGATGAATTGCTTGAGCCCAGGAGCTTGATACCAACCTGGGCAACATAATGATACCCTTTCTCAAAATAAATAAATAAAAGAATACACATAATAATACTAAGCTTGCACAGCCTTGAGAAAGCATAAAGATGGTAATAATGATTGGTATAATTGCCACATGAAGGCAATTATAAAATGTGATACACAGCAATAATTCAATGAATTTGAATGTTCTTTTCTCAATTCTTGGATTCCCAACTATGTTCCATACATTGTACTGAGCCCCAGGAGTTAAAAGGTAAAGTTTATAGAGAATCATGGAGTATATACATATAAGAAAACAAAATGACTAAGAGAATAGGCTTTGAAATCATAGAAACTGAATTCTGAATCTGCTATTAAGTAGCTGTGTACTTGAGACAGAGTCTGGAACATGGTGAATGTTCAATAATTTTTTGATGTAGGGTAATTACATGACCTTAGACGAATTACTTAACCTCCCTAAAACCTGTCATCCTTCTTATAATAATAATGCTACATGGGATTTTAGTAGGAAATAAATGAGACTATACATGTAATACCCACCAGAAGATTAAATGAAGTAATGTATAGAAAACTACCTGGCATATAGCAAATGCACAACAAATTAGCAGCTATTATTATTACTATTATAACGGTTACTGGTCAGTAGTTAGTGGGAGAGATGTTAGTATAAAACTATACAGAATCACATTATGAATGGTTTTGTATACTATGGAGAAAGCTGAAGTCATTAGTTTGAGACTTTTTTTTTCCTTAATAGATTATTTTATTTTTTTAATTTTTGATCATAACTTTTTTTTTTAAAGATGTGAGGTACATTCAAGATTAGTTGCACATGTTGTCATCCTACAGGTAAAGTTTGGGCCTCCCTTTGGTCCCCACCTTGACTGGTTTGAGATCTGGTACCCTAGTGATGTTATGTCACACCCCTCCCCTGGCAGTATCCTACTACTGCCAATCCCTGTCTTATAGTATTATAGTAATGTTCAGGATCTGCTTGTGAGTGAGAACATGTGGTACTCAGTTCTTTGTTTCTGTCATACATCACTGAGTATTATAGACTCTAAATCCATTCACGTTGCTGTGAAATCCATATATTTGTCCTTTTTGTGGCTGTGTAATATTCCATTGTGTATATATACCACATTTTTTAATCCAGTCCAGTTTCGATGGTCAGTATGGTTGGCTCCATGTTTTTGCTAATGTGAATATTGCTGCAATAAATATGCGTGTGCAGGTATCTTTTTCGTAGAAGGATTAGAGTTCCTCCGGGTATATTCCCAGTAAGGGGATTGCTGAGTCACATGGAAGGTCAATTTCTAGTTCTTTTAGAAATCACCACACAGTTTTCTATAGAGGTTGGAACAGTTTGCATTCCCACCAGCATTATAGGTTTTGCTTTTGGAATCTCTATCCTGTTCCATTGGTCTATATGCCTGTTGTTGTACCAATACCAGACTGTATTGATTGTTTGTAGCCTTACGTTAAAGTTTAAAGTCTGGAAGTGTGATATCTCCCACTTTGTTTCTTTTGCTAAGGATTGTTTTGGCTATTTGTAGTTATTTGTGTTTCCATATCAATTTCTGTATTGTTTCCAGGTCTGAGAAGAATGATGTTAGTAATTTAATGGGTATTGCATTGAATCTGCAGACTGCCTTTGGAAGGATGGACATCATAACAATGTTGATTCTTCTTATCCATGAGCATGCAATATTTTTCCATTTGTTTGTGTCTTCTTTTTGAGCAGTGTTTGTAGTTTTCATTGTAAAGGTCTTTTAATTTTTTTGTTAGGAAGATGCTGAGGTATTCATTTTTTGTGTGGCTATTGTGAATGGGATTATGATTTTTATTTGGTTTTCTGCCTATTTCTTTTGATGTATAAGAATGCGACTGTCTTTTTGCACATTTATTTTTTACCCCAAGGCTTTGCCAAAGTCCCTTATCAGGACAAAGAGGTTTTTGACAGAGTCTCTTAGATTTTCAAGGTATGGGATCATATCATCAGCAAAGAGGGATAACTGAACTTCCTCTTTTCCTATTTGGATACCTCCAATTTCCTTCTCTTTTCTAATTGGAGAAATTTTGTGGGTGTTATTTATTTTTATCCCACTGTTATCTGAGAAGGTACACAGTAGTATTTTGACCTTATGAAATGTGTTTATGCTTGATTTATGACCAAGGATGTAATCAATCTTGGAGTACATTCCATGTGGTGATGAGTAGAATGCACATTCTGTGTTTGTTGAGTGGAGTGTTCTGTAGGTATCTATTAAGTGCATTTGATCAAGCATCAAGTTGAGGTTCTGGATCTTTTTGTTGATTTTTTGGCCTCAGTGATCTATTTAGGGTTGTTAGTGGGGTATTTCAATCCCTAGCTATAATAGTGTTTGAGTCAGTATCTTTCTTTACCTTACTTAGTAGTTGCTTTATAAATGCTGATGCTCCTGTGTTGGGTGCATATATGTTTAGGAAAGATATTTGTTGTTGATGGATTGAACCTTTTATCATTATGTAGGATGTTTCCATATCTTTTTTAATTTTTGATAGCTTAAAGGTTGTTTAGACTGATTTTAAGATCATGACTCCTGCCCTCTTTTGTGATCTATTCACCTGGAAATTTGTTTTCCATCCTCTAACTTTGAATTTGTGTGTGTCCCTTGTGGTGAGATGAATTTCCCGGATGTGGCAAATTATTGAGTCATTTTTTTAATCCAGCTTGCCATTCTGTGTCTTTTCAGTGGTGCATTTAGTCCTTTCACATTCAGACTGGTTATTAAAATTTTATCCCCATCATGAAGTTGTTATAAAGTATTTTCTTTGTTTCCTTTTGACTTTGGGGTTGATGTATGTATGTGCTTTCAAGTTTGCAGTTGCAATGTATTCTTTGTTGATTCTGTATTCTCCTGATCTCATGGGAAGTGTGTGGTTATTTTTTTTTCTTTTTCTTTTTTCTGTGCTTAACACTTTTTAAGTGTCTCCTGTAGAGCTGGTCTGGAAGCTACATAATGTTTTATGAGTTGAATGTCTGGGAAGAATTTTCATTCCCCTTGCCTGATGAAGCTGAGCTTGGCTGGATAGGAAATTATTTGTTGAAATTGTGGATCTTTGAGGACTTGAAAATTAGACTCCAGTCCCTTCTAGCTTGTAGTATTTCTGCTGATAGGTCTGCTGCTATTCTGATTGGTTTTCTCTGGTATGTAGTGTTACCTTTCTCTCTTGCTGCCTTTAGGATTTTTTCTTTTGTACCTACTTTGTGTATGCAAATTACTATATGTCTAGGAATTGGTCTTCTCATTTGATGTCTTGCAGGGGTTCTCTGTATCTGTTGTGTTTGGATGGCCACATATCTGGTGAGAAGGGGAAAGTTTTCTTGGATAACTTTCTAGAGTACTTGCTCCAAGGTTCTCTCCATTTCCCTTTCTTCTTCTGGGATACCAATCAGCATCGTTCAGCCTCTTGTTATAATCACACATCTCTTGGATGCTTTGTTGTTTATTTCTTTCTATGTTTTATACTGATGGGGTTAATTCTATGTTTTTGCTTCAAGTTCTAAGATTCTTTCTTCTCCTTAATTAATCCTGTTTACATGCTTATCATCTTATTACTTACTTCCTGTTAGATATTTTTTATGGTCAAAGTCTCTGTTACAAGTTCTTTCAGTGCTGCATCTTTTCTTTTGTGAGTCTTATTCACTCTTTCCATCCATTCCCTAATCCCTATTGTATTCTGGGGCCAATTATTGGTGACTTCCATTGTTTGGGCTCAGAAGTCTTTTTTTTGGCATTTTCTCTTTGTTTCACAAGGAATAACTTTTGTTCTACTATTGATTTTTCCTCATTTGTGACAGATGGCTTTCTTTTCCTTTTAGTTCTGTTATTCAGTGGCAGTGGGAGAGCCTTTCACTTCTGATGCTTGCTCAGCCCTCTATTTTTCCCTGATCAGAGCTCTGAATTAGTTCTATTTTGAAACAGAGCTGTGGGTGAGAACCTTTGCTGTCTCTTGTAGATTTAAGAATCCAATAGGGTGGAGAATGGGGAGAACTGGTCTCTTTGGGGGAACTTTCTTATCCTTTTATGGTCACACTCTTTGTCCCATGACTGAATCAGGGTTGGGGGTTGGGCTCCTGAGATTCAATATCCATCCTGTCTCTCTGGAATTTGTGTTATTGGGATATTTCCTCCGGGTCACGGTCAATCCCTGAATAGTTAATCTGCCAGTCACAGATATTGGGTCTGTCAGTCTGTGGTGAGCAATCCAGAGCACTTTCCTGCCCAGTTTTCAAGATGGTGGCTGGGTGCTTGTTTCATCTTTTCCAGTGGGGTTCTGCCTCTGGTCTCCCTCACCATGCTCCCTCTGTATTCCTTACTGCTTTGTCCAGCCAGGCACTGCAGTGGTCAGGCAGAGCCTGGTGCCAGCAGTCACTCCTGGCAACTTCTTTCCAAGAAGGGCTTTGGTGATTTTTAAAAAAAGACACTTGACTTCTGAGCCCCAGGAAGTGCTAGGTCCAAGCAAAGCAACTGCAGCACCAGCTGCTTCACCAGGAGAGGCTTGGCTACTTGCTCCCAAGTCTCCACTCAGTCAGCCACTTACATGCCCACTTACTCACAGACATGTAGGCGAAATTTTCCATACACTCACTCACACTGGGACTTCCATCATCCAAGTGGCTCTGCCACCATCTTCTCAGAAGTCCAGGGATTTTTAAATTTTATTTCTAAGAATTGCTCTTTCTAGAAAATTTTTTATATGTAAATTAACCTTATTTTGTTTATAAACAGAGAATCAGTTTTATAAATAATTATAACACATACTTACTGTGATTTTTTTTCTAATTACAAAAGTAATTTAGAATTTGAAATAGGAAACCTTACCATAGAAAGCAGAAACCCCCATCACCAATCTGTAATCAAGATGGATTTTTTCCTTTTACTTCCTTTTTATTATGTGTTATGATACTTGTTCTTTCAGTAATTTTAGTCATTCCACAAATATTTATTGAGTATCTAATAATACCCATGATGGTGTGTGTATGTTCTTTGTGTATATGTACATGACATTTATTTTTACTTAAGATATAATATGTAAATATCATAAAATTAATTCCATTAAAGTATATAATTAATAGTTTTTAATATATTCACAAAGTTGTGCACCTATCGCCATGATCTAATAGTAGCATATTCTCATTATCTAAAAAAAAAAAAAAAAACACTCTTATTACCAGTCATTTCCGTCCTTCCCCCTCAGTCCCTAGCATCTACTTTCTTTCTGTATAGATTTGCCTATTCTGGGCATTTCTATAAATGGTCAATGTGGCTTTTGTGACTGACTTCTTTCACTTAGCTTAATGTTTTCAAGATTTATCCATAATGTAGCATACATCAGCATTTTATTCCCTTTTTGTGACTGAATAATATTATATCTCATGAAGAGGCTACATTTTGTTTATTCACTCATCAGTTGATGACATGTTAGTTGTTTCCACTTTTTTGTAATATTAATAATGCTACTATGGACATTTACATACAAGTTTTTTGTGTGAACACATGTTTTCAATTATCTTGTGTAACCTAGGAGTGGAATTGCTGGATCAGATGATAACTCTTTTTCAACATTTTGAGAAATCAACAAACTGCCTTCCACAATGGCTGTACCATTTTACATTTGTATTAGTAATGTGCAAGGATTCCTACTTTTTGCATACTGGCCAATACTTGTTTTTCTGTCTTTTAAATTATAGCATCATAGTAAATGTGAAATATCTCACTCTAGTTTTAATTTGAATTTCTCTAATAATCATTGATATTGAGTATCTGTTCATGTTGACCATGCGTATGTCTTTAGAAACTGTCTGTTCAAACCCTTTGCCCATATTTTAATCAGATTTTTTAAAAACTGTTGACTTGTATCAGTGGTATATATATACTAAATTGTTATCAGATATTATGACTTGCAAATATTTTCTTCCAGTTTGTGTATGTGTGTGTGTGTGTTTTTCTTTCTTGGCTGTGTTCTTTAAAGCACAAACATTTTTAAATTTTGAAGAAGTCCTGTATATCTTCTTATTCTTTTGTTATGTATGCTTTTGATGTCTATTTAAGAAACTATTGACTGACTCATGGTTATGAGATTTACACTTATGTTTTCTTATGTGTTTTATATTTTTAGCAGGTACATTTAGAACTTTGATCTATTTTAAGTTAAACCTTATATATGGTATTAGGTAGAGATTCAGCATTATTCTTTTCCATGTGCATATCCAGTTGTCTCTGATCCATTTGTTGAAAATAATATTATTTCTCCTTTGAATTTTCTGAAGAATCAGTTGACTACATAGATAAATGAGTTTACTTTTGGACTCTAATTTCAACTTTATTGATCTGTTTGACCTATTATGCCAATACCACACAGCCTTGATTCCTATATCTTTGTAGTAACTTTTGAAACTGGGAAGTATAATTACTTCAACTTGTTTCTTTTTCAAGTATTATATTGGGCATTCTGGGTACCTTGCATTTCTGTATGAATATTATGATCAACTAGTCAATTTTTTCCAAAAACACAGTTAGAATTTTTATAGGAACTGCATTGAATTTATAGACCAACTTGGGGTATTATTGCTATCATAACAATCTTCAGTCTTCCAATCTATGCCATGGAACATGTTTACATTTATTTAACACATTTAATTTATTTCAGTGATGTGTTGTAGGCAGGGTCCAAGTCTAGAACATTTTTGCTAAATTTGTTACTAAATATTTTGTTTTTTGATACTATTGTAAGTGTAATTGTTGTTTTAATTTTATATTCCAGTTGTCCAGTCCAAGTGTATAGATATACAATTGATTTTTGCATATTGATATTGCATCCTGCAACCTTGCTGAATTAGTTTATTATCACAGATAATGTCTCTCTCTCTCTCTCTCTCTCTCTCTCTCTCTCTCTCTCTCTGTGTGTGTGTGTGTGTGTGTATTCCTTAGGATTTTCTATATGCAAAATTGTCATTTGCAAATAGAAAATTTCAGTTCTTTTCTTATCTGAACAGCCTTAAGTGAGTTGTCTTCCGAAGAACTACAAGACAAGTGATTGTCCCAGTTAGAATTCTAGCACAATATTAAATAGAAGTGTGAGAGTAGATATTCTTGTCAGGTTTCTCACGTTAGGAAGAAACTTTCAGTGTTTATCATTAAGTACATTCTCAGCTGTGAGGTTTTTGTAGGTACTACTTATCAGATTGAGAAAGTACTCTTCTATTTAGTCTGTTGATTTTGTTTTTTTAATCATAAAAGATTTTGTCAAATGATTTTTCTATTGAGATGATCATATGGTTTTTGGTCCTCTATTCTATTCATATGGTGTATTGACTTTATTGCATTTCATATGTTGAACCAACTTTGCATCCTTGGAATGAAATACCACTTGATCATAGTATATAAGCATTCTGTATGTTGCTGGATAACAGTTTACTAGTATTTTGTTGGAGATTTTTGCATTTATATTTTTAAATGATGTTTTTCAGTAGTTTTCTTTTTGTATGATGTCTTTGGTATAAGTAAAATGCTGGTCTGATAAAATTATTTGGGTTGTTTTGTCATCCTTTTTTTTGTAATTGTTAATAATTGGTATTATTCTTTAAATGTATGGAAGAATTCAGCAATAAATTTTACTGGTCAGTTTTTAATTTTGGTTATTGTACTTTTCATCTCCAGAATTTCAATTCTTTAAAAATATTTTTTATCTCTATTTGGTGAAAGATTATTCTTATACTTTCTTTAGACATTTCTCACTATAGCTTTTTTAGCTCTTTAAACATCTCTAAAATAACTGAGTTAAAGTATTTTTCTATTTTGGGAGGCTTGAGAACAGTTTCTATTGACTACATTATTTCTTGTATGTGATCACAGTGTCTTGTTTCTTTTCTTTTCTTTTTTATTTTTTTGAGTTGGAGTCTCACTCTGTCGCCCAGACTGGAGTGCAGTGGCCGCTCCTGGCCACTGCAGCCTCGACCTACTGGGCTCCGGCGATCCTTCCGCCTCAGCCTTCCAAGTCGCTGGAACTACAGGCACGTGCTACCATGCCCGGCTGATTTTTGATTTATTGTAGAGATGAGGTCTCGCCAAGTTGCCCAGGCAATCCACTCACCTCAGGCTCCCAAAGTGCTGGGATTACAGGCTGAGCCACCAAGCCCGGCTTTGTTTCTTTTCATACTCCATTTTGTTTTTGATGTTAATTATTGGGCATTTTAAACAATATAATGTGACAACATTGGAATAAAATTATCCCCTGCTATCAGAGTTTATTTGTATTGCTGTTGTTTTTGTTTTGTTTTGTTTGTTTGTTTAGTGACCTTTCTTGCTAATTCTGTGAAGTCTATTTTTGTTAACTGTGGCCACTGGAGTCTCTATTTTATTATCTTGGTGGTCAGCTAACGGCTGGACAAAGATTTTCTTAGATCCCTGAAATTAATACATTTCTCAGTCTTCGCTAATATATTCTGTGTGTGTGTGCGTGCGTGCCTGTGTGTGTGTGTGTGTGTGTGTGTGTGTGTGTGTGATGGGGCATATCTATATCACATAACCAGGCAGTTTGTACTTCCACTATAGTCTACTTGCACAGAGCCTCAAAATCAGCTAGACATGATAATTGAGCACCTTCTCAGATCATCCACGAGTATGCACCTAGCCCTGGATGTGAGCACAGCCCTAAGCATAAACTTGTCCTTCTAGAGTTCCAGGAATATGTCAGGAGATTTTCAAAGGGCTCTATGGATATCTCAATTCTGAGCTTTTACTTTTAAACTTTTTTTTTTGGTTTGCCCATTTTTTTTGTCCTAACTCTTGTCTACCACTTCAGTCAGCTGAGATGTTATACTAAGGGAAGATACTGTTCACATTGGTTGAAGTTCCAAATCAGGTGAAATAAAGACATCCTCGAGAGAAATCTTTTAAAGAATGGCCAGTCAAGTCAGATAATGATAATTCTTCAGAAATGGGGTTTTGAAGGAACTCCAGTCACATCCTTCACCTTCAGTGGCTTGCCAGATTGCTGATTTTCACTATGGACATGGGTTGTTGGTTTTAAAGGCTACCACAGAATTGGTTATGGAGGGAGGAGAAGGGACTAGGGAAATTTCATGCACCACAAAACTGGCTGTTCTTCCTTAAATTCTTATTTACATTCAGTTGTTTTTCTAGAACACACACTTCCCGAATTGCTGCAAGTCTTTGGTTAACTTGATAATGACTATTTTGGTGGTGTTCTCATTGTTTTTATGGAGGGGAAAGTTTTGGAGGTTCTTATTCTACCATTTTAATGATGTGCATAATTTTGTTTCAGTGTGTAAAATATTGAATAGGTTGAAATTTTTTTAACATGTGTTTATTGGCCATATATATGTGTTTACGATAATTGTCTATTTTTCCTATTGGGCTCTTTTATTTTTTTCTAATTTTTGTGTTTAAGAACACTAAACTGTATCTATTACAAAAGTTTGAATTTTTTCCAGACTTTCATTTGTCTTTAAGCTTCATTTAATATTATTGAGTGAATGATGTTTGTATAAATTATTCATCGTAAGCTTGACCATAAATGAAATGCTGAAGGAAATTCCTAGTTCTTATATACTTTTCATTCCCTTCAAGCTCCTTGTTCTTACACATTTCTCAAAAATTGATGTTGCTCCCCCCACCTTTACTTCAAACATCCTTCTTGGAATAATGTCACCCACCCTAGTGGCTTCCACCTTTCCCTGAATTGTTGCTGACTCTTACATCTCTCTCCAGCCTGGTTACCTTTCATGAGCCCTGTTCCCATATTTCCAGTTACTCAGAGGCACCATCATCCACCCAGTCTCTTGGTTTAGCAATCTTTTAAGTTATTCTTGATGTTTCTCCCCATGTAATTTGTTTTCAGTCTTATTGTATGCATTTTCTAATATCTCTATAATCTCTACTGCCCATCTTTGTCTCCATTGTCACCACCTTAATTCAGCTTTCTTCATTTAATATGATAGCTTCTTGCCAGACTTTCATTGCCCATTTCTCTTTCTTTCTCTCTCTCTCTCTTGTACACACACACAAAATAACACACACACACTTCCCTTAAAAGAATCTATCTGTAAGGCAAATTTGATCCTGTTTCTTCCAACTTCATACTTGGAATCTTTCAAAAGGTGCTTTTCTTTTAAAATTATTTTACTTTCTTTCATCTGACTATGATCCCTTCAAGGGCAGGAGCCATATTGTATTCATTTTTTAAAATTTTCAGGCCCAGGACAGTGTCTGGAATATAATAGAAACATAATTAATTTTTAATGAATGAATGACCAGTAATTTCTAAAAGAATTTATTGAATTTATTAAATAACTACATATACATTTCCTCTTTTCATCAAAGTTATGATTTCATGCTGAATGGAATAATTCATGAAGCTGATTTATTAAAGCAGCATTGTGAGTTAAACCTTCTAACTCTAGTGGAAGATCAGGTGGCTGACAAGCATGACTTAAAACATAGATTTCCTATCATTTCACAAATTAAGTAGACACTTGCTATCACCAAATGAGATACCGAAATGCTTTTAGTGATAATGAATAGAAGAAGAAAAGGCACTTGTATGTTTTATTAGCCCAGATCCCAGAGACACAACTGACAGGATAAAATGCAGCAATTGGAGTGTGGATTTTGCAGAGAAAGCTGTCTTAGATTAAGACATAAAACATAGATATTGCACGAGCAAGATCTCAGAAGATAAGCAAATGGAATATTCCGAAATCTCTGAACATGCAAACATTCTATCCATTCTCCTTTTCATTAAGCAAATGAAATTTATGGTAGCCAGTCTGCACTTTATGTTTCTTGGGTGGGAAACAGCAAAAACTGAAGTATGATCAGTTGTCATAAGGTGTTCACAGAACCTACTAACTTAAGGAATAACCAAAATGACTGCTGCCTGGGTTTCAACAATATAGTAATAGAAAACAAAGGTTATATTGTGTTCAAAGGGAAATGTACAACTAATGATTGATATCCTTGTTTTGATATATCAGTGAGATATGCTTAGTGAAAATTTGGGAATACTGTAATTGTTATGAATTTGCATTTATACTAGAATTTCTGAATTGGTTCTTCTAAATCATCATTTAGTGATGAGTAAAGAAACCTAGAGAAATAAAATGACTTTTTCAAACTAGCAAGTAGGAGAATTGGAACTAGATAGCTCATTCATAATAATAATGACTAATATTTATAGAGTGCTTAATGTCCCAGAATATATTTTAATCACTTTTTATGTATTAATTTATTTAATTTTCATCTTATGAAGTAGATACCATTTTACAATTGAGGAAACTGAGGTATGGTTGAATAACTTACCCAAAGTTATGAAATTAATAAGTTGTCAAGCTAGGAATCAAACTCAAACAGTTTAACTCTAGTTTATACATATTTAGCCATTATATTAGGGTGTCTTTCACTAGCTCGCTTAATTGATTTAGACTTATCAATATTGTCTTAGTGGAATATCATATAATTATATTTCATGGCAACAAAATACCATATTTCTATGAGCATTCTCTATTTAGCATTTGAAATTAAAATATTTTGAAATATTTTTATGTAAAATAAACATTTTTCTTTTACTGATCTACAATCTGACACCCTTTATCCTGCATTTATTGATTTGCTGCTGGTATGAATTTGACACTAGTTACATTTGCTTTATTATCTTTGGTAAGATAATGGAATTTCTCTACTAAAGTTACTTTATTTATATTACTAAGGAGGAATTTTTCACTTATTGATACATAGCGACTGACTGCAGTAAGATAGGGCAAACTAGGAAAAGCTGGAGCATCAGGCTAGATTATCTCATTACGGCAGAGCTACTACGCAGGTAAATTCAGCTCAGGAGGCAGGACCTTGAATGTGAACGATATGGCTACTGAAAAATACTCAGGAGTGAAACCCATAGTCAGCATCTCATAAACTTAACCCAGACTCCTGGTTATCTTAATATATCATGTGATCTAAGGGAAATCTTAAAGTGCTCAACTGTCAGAGATATAAACAGGCAATCCAATTCGAAAAGTCAGCCTGCTAGTGTTCGAGTTTCAATTTCATCCAATTTCTGTTCTTGCTTGGTTATTGAGAGAGTTAAAAAAAGTATTAAAAACTATTATGCACAATTCCCAGCACATAGTGTAAATTTCATTGATTCTCAACTGAGAACATTTGTAAATGAATGAGGACCTTTTCTAATATTCAAATGACCTATGTCTAGTATTGAATTTTTGTCAGTAGGAGCCTGAGATGCTAAATGTTCTGCAATACCCAGAATAACTCTATACAACTAAGGGCTCTTCTATTCAAAACTGCCACTTACTCTTTTTGAAAACCACTGGGAGAAGTTAAAGAATTATGGCTGTTTTACTATTATGAATTCTGTCTTATGGATGAGTTTCTTAAATTCCTTCTGCCTAAGGTCAGAATTGGTTTTTCATTCCATGATCTGTGATCCTTTTTTTTTTCTCTTCAACTGGCCCATAAGTACTGGAGATAATTATTCAGTCTCCTTTATTGTTTCTCTTCTGTAGTCTAAATAATCCAGGTTCCTGCATCTAGTTCTTCCTCAGTCTGGAACATCTTAAAAAGTCCATTATATGCCCTTGTCAGGGTTCTCACCATATTAGTTGCCGTCTCTGGACACATTCTAATTTTCATTTAGTTTTGTTTTAGAATGCATGCTCTGATTTTCATATGATACACCGTATGGAATAGTGCCTGCACCAGTATACCATGACTTAACTGTTTGCTTTGACCGGCAGTATTAACTTGCTACTCAGCACTTACATTGATAATTTCAATTTGTGCTTATATAAAGTTTCAGGATATACATCCAAACCTAATTGGGTCTCCACATGGTGCAATATACTCTGCCAAATACTGAGGATTCAGAGGTGAAATGAAGAGGGGGAGGAAGATGACTAAACCAGTAGTCTAAGAGTAACTCATTCTACGAGAGTGGTAATAAGAAAAATTTTTTTGGAGGCAAGGACACATGTCCTAGTGAAGGAGCTTGTGGGGAGGAGCTCGTAGTCAGGAGACTGATTAGCCAGAGGAATGAAAGGGCATGAGCAACAACAAGGGGGCATTTGAGATCACCATGAATGTGGAGTGAATGCTAACAGAGTTGCTTTACTACAGTATTCCTTCGTTACACAAGATCTTATTTACGAAGAAACACTGAAGGATTTCAAGTAATATATATATTATATATATATATTATATATATATATATCATACTCAATTTCTAGCTGAAGTGTGGATGGTATTTTAAGAGATGTGGGAGAAATATGGGAAACCAGAAATCCAATCAGAAAATTCTAGCCAAAGAGGTAGAGATATTGAGAGCCTAAAATAAGTCAATGGATGAGGAATCTGGAATTGAGAGATGTTTCTGAAGTGGGGACAGATTGGATGTGGGAGTCATAGAGAGTGATCTAAGATGACTTCAGTGTTCTGGCTGGCAGAGGGTGCTATCTTCCAGAAAGGTATGGAATGCAGGGAGGGGTGGCTTTAGGGGTGTGGGGGAACTGATGTGCTTGCCAGAATTACTGCTAAGCCAGAACACCGACTGCCATACTAACATGTAGGTGTTAGAATCAAAAATTTTGACTGCTCTGTTTAAAATAGGGTGCATTCTATGGATGAATGGATATTTCACAATTAATAATATATAAATACTATTTAATATGTTAAAAGAAAATTACAAAGCCAAATAATATGATTGTAGAATCAGAGACATGAAAGGCACTTGATATAAATCATTAGCATTTCTAGGTAAAAACATCAATAGGAATAGAAAAAAAGCTTTCTAAATGTGCAAAAGACCTTCTTACTTCAAACCAAAAGCATCACATAATATGAAAAAATAATAAAGATTGGCCCTTTAATATAAGACACAAATCAAGGATGCTCTCTATCAATTATTCTACATTGTTCAGCATTTTTAGTTAATCACTTAAGTCATGAAATAAGCTGTACAAGTATTGGAAAATAAGAAATTAATCATTATTTATAGATGATTTTATAGTAAATCTAAATACTTAAAACCTATTCAAAGAACAAAAGTGAGTATTTAGTGAGGAGACCGGATATTTAAAAAAAATGCTAAAGTAAAAAGTTGGTAATTGAAAAAAATATCTGTTCACACTGGTAACAAAGTTACCTAGGAGTAATTTTAATGAAAATGACCTGTTACCTAGGAGTAATTTTAATGAAAATGACCTAAGTCTATATTTTAAAGATTGCTCAATGATACAGTATTGGAGTTAAATAACTTGTGATAAATACGATGTTCCTAGTTGAGAAGACTTTTCATAATTATATCATTGCTTGCCAGATAAATATATGCATTTAGTGTTTCCAACGTACCTGCTTTTTAAACACACACACACACACACACACACACACACACACACACACCCCTACAACTATTCTTAAGTTCATATAGAATATTAAGTGTTTAAGAATTTCCAAATGATGTCAAACTGAGTTTTAAAATGAAGGATTTATGAAAGTTCAAACAGAAAAATGATGTGAAATTGACAGTGGTACAGATAACCAAATGCCAACAACCCTCTGCTCTAGCAGCCAGTAGTAACACATTCATATTGCTGGGGATAATTTGGCTTCAATAAAGCCGCATCGTCTATCAATTTAAATATATACTTTAAAAAATTAACATTTGTTTAAATTTTTGATTATATTTATCCATGGGTATTTTCATAGTTTTAAATATAAACTATTAACAAAAAAATTCTAAATTTGGGGGCCACTATTAGTAAAATAAGGGTTACTTGAACATAAGCACCACAATACTGTGGCAGTGGCTCTGATGACCAAAATGACTACTGGGTGACTAATGGATGGGTCACATATACGGTGTGGATATACTGGACATTGGGTTGATTCACGTCTTGGGTGGGGCAGAGTGGGACAGCTACTAAGAAAGGAATGCAACTTAAACTTATGAATTGTTTATTTTTGTGTAATTTTTTCAGACTGCTGTTGATCTCGGATAACTGAAACCACAAACGGGGGGGGGGGGACTACTATATGTTTAACTTTTTAAGTAATTGCCAAACCATTTGCCAAAGTACAGATTTACCATTGTACATGCCTATCAGCAGTGTATGAGTATTTCAGTTGCTTACCCACTTACCAACACTTAGTATGATCAGACACAAATTTTCAGGTGTAGTTTCACTCTTTACAATATTCCATGTGTGTTCTAAGCAACAGAAGTATCTGGTTAAATTTATGAAACATTTGTTGGAGTGGTCTGCTATGTGCTGAGGATTTTGGTAGGGATACATCCTTTGCTATTATAGGTACTAGAAGCCTTTGAATGTAGCCTAATTGAAATAAAGATGACTTCTTCGCAATCACAGTGCACTGTTTAACCACATTGAATTTACTGTCCAATAAAATCTCTGGATCTATTCTTTTACGTTTTTGCTGATGAGACATGTCTTTTTTATCCTCAGTTTAAGTAGTGCATTTCATAAACCAATTATATTTAATATACTTCAAGAAAGAATTTGCAATGGCTTATCATGAGAGCTCCAAATACAAAAATAACTAAATTAGGCATACAGAAGCTAGAAGGAAGCAAGCAAGAGTGATGAGATCGCACTAGAAAACAGACCGAGGGAAACTCCTGAAAATGAGTTTCTCCTGAAAATATGTCAAAATGGATTCCAGAGGCTAGGTAGCTCTTATTAACAAATGCAAGAAAGCCTATCAGATCATATATCAACTCAAAATTCTTTCTAATTTATCTTTCAGAGGAAGAAACTGAGGTCCAGGGAAGAGGCTTTTTAACTCTGTGGGTTTTGTTTTTTTCTGTTTTTCATTTAGGAAACAGATTTAAAGATCCTACCAATACTGAGGGAAAGAAGTTTTGAGCTAATGGACACTAGCCTAATAATTCCACTTAATTAGACATTAGTTTTACACGAATGGATACTTTTGACCTCTATCAGCAGTAAACACTAATCTAAGATTTTCAAGGTCGGAATATAGTTTTATGTCTTCATGAGAATTTTCTTCTACATTTTCTTTTTACTCTTTCTGCCTATACTAGTTGGGGTTTGTCATTTTAATTAGCTTGCATTCTCACCTCTATTTTCTGCAGTCACCCCTCTTCTACATAATTGTGTTTCAGTGGTTGGTCTATGTCAACATGGAGGACTCTGTTTCCTGAAATTTTTATCCATAAACCTCAAGAAGTTATGACTGTACAAAATACTTCCAAATTATATGACAGTTCCATAGAGAATGTGACCTTAAGAAAGTCTTAGCCTTTTATTGAGTGTTTCTGTATATAGCAGGCCTGGGTGAAAGGTTTTATAATAGTTTTGGTCCCTTCGCCCACTTTTAGTTCCTTATATACTAAAAAATTTGGAAAGCAAACCAAAAAAATTTGTATACTAATTTGAGAAATCTTTCTAAAATATACCTTGTCTTTAAGTAGACAGCATCGTGTAATGGTTAAGAACTTGAATTCCAGTTCTGTCACTCATTGTGTGATCTTCAAAGACTATCTCTTTGAATTTTAGTTTGCTCATTGATAAATGGGGTTGTTAATAATATCAAATACCTCTTAGGATTGTTGCCAAAATTAAATGAGTTAATATATATATAAATGGCACATAGCAAATACTATGTTGTTAGGAATTCTTACTTATATCATGTTCTAACTCAAGCATTTGATGCTTTTAAATTTTCCTTCTCAAAAGCACTCATATAGTCAAATAGCTATTTATTTGATAGTTCATCATTGAGCATTTCATGCTAATATATCAGAATGACCATTTGTCCCAACTAATTTTCCGTTTTATTGTCTTGAAACAGTTCAAATTACCCTTATGAATAGTGTAAGAGGAATACCATCTAATCTACTCAAATTAGTAAATGAAATGTAAGTGGGAAAGCTAAAAAATTTCCTTGACACTCTATATCACAGAAAGTTGTTTGATAAATATGTCGTTAGTTTCTCACACTATGTCATTTACATTTCATTCTCTCTCATTGCCACTGGTACAAATACACAGGTGTATGTCTCTTTTTCTGGAAAATAAATATTATAACATTCAAAACATCATCCCCTGCTGAGGATGATGGTCATTTAAAGAAACCAACTATTTAGAACCGCGACTGGTATTTTCTGTTATTTGACTCTAATGATTTCTTTTATAATTTGAACTTACAGAAACATCTATAAAAGGTGGTGACTTGAATTTTCTGATAAAAATAGATACTTCAGAACGTCTTTCCTCATGGTTTGCTCCCCCATACATTACCATTATTACTTATTTGTATAACCAAGAAGATAAATTAAGGGTATATTATAATCTATTATTTTTATTTCTTTGTTTAAAGAATAAAACTAAACACTGCCTGAGTCGGGGTCCCTAAGGTCACCCCTAGGTTTGATGATTTTCTGGGAAGTCTCACAGGACTCAGCACATATTTGTATTCATGGCTATGATTTATTATAGTGAAAGGTTACAAAGCAAACTCAGCACAGGGGAAAGATGAAAGTGACAGAGTTTAGAAGAATACAGTTTCAGGCTTCCAGAGGCCATCTCCCAGTGGAATCATACAGAACATGTCTAATTCCTCTAGCAACAAATTGTGACAACACATGTGAAATGTTATCACCAAGGAAGTGTGGCTGAACATAGAAGTCCAAAGTTTTAGTTGGGAGCTAACTATGTTATCACCCTCTGCCAAGCACATACAAAATCTGGGAGAAAATCAGGTGTTCAGAATAAACCGTATTGTTTGAACAAACATTTAGACACTATTGTTATCAATTAGAGAAAAATTTATATCATTATAGGGAACTGTTTACCATGCAAGTTACCAAGTTCTAGCCAAAGACCAATCTTGCAGATAGGCCGTTCTAAGACTAGCAGTTCTACTCCTGCTATATTAACTTTTTTTCTGAATAGGAGCTAAATATATCATATTTCTAAATTGATAACGTCTTTTAGAATTGTGTTTTAGGGATACCACGATGCAACAAATTAATCTATTTGCTATCCCTTTGGAAAAAGCACCATGATTTTCTCCCCTTAATATTTTATGAAAGGAGTGATCCTATTCACTAGTCTCTCCAGAGATTGTTCAAACAAACAAACAAACAAACAAACAAAAAAGGAAAATAAAGTTCATGTTGTAGACATAAAAAAGTAGACATAAAAAGGCATATAAAAGACATGTGGGGTGCAAGAGAGAGGATTTGATGTTCCATGCTCATTATTAGAACAGAGCTCAGAGTTTTGCCAGAAGTGACACTAAGTGAGAATACAGATGAGGGTTGCAGGGATGACACTAGAGTCCGCTAATGAGGAGTTAGGGCAGCTGGAGATCCCAGGGCTAGTGTCACAAAACCAAAATATTTGACAAACAAAACAAAAAGCAAACCCAAAACTAATCAGCTTGAAAGATGAAACCAGAAAGTTTTGGGTTGTCAAGCAGAGTTTCAATATTTTGGAAGCTAGTTTAACAGCTTGAAGCATAGTCGTTTTTTCTTTTTCATTTTCTTTTTTTTCCGGAAGGGTGCGGTGGGGTGGGTGAACACATACACACATACCATGCCCGAAGTCAGTTACACCAGGCAATATTTTAAAAAATAATTAAATCAGAAACTCTAGTGAGGGTAAAAGAAGATATTCACAAATGTTAGTGGCAACAAATGATAAAGAAAAACGATACACACACACCCCTGCTAAAATATATGTGTGTGTGTGTGTGTGTGTATACACATACGTATAGACTGGAACCTTTTAATTTCAACTGCTTATTTTGTATATCAGTATAATAATGAAGTATATTTTTTTTTGGCCAGTTCACTGCAATCATTATTAATGTCTATCCCCGCCCCCCCCCCCATGGGTGATCTGAGAGCCAGTTTATCCCAGTTAGTGATTAGGAGCATGGATTTTGGAATCACAGAAAACTGAAAGTTGGAAACTTAAAATTAACTTCATTTAGTACACTAACTTTGTGACTATTGATGGTCAACACAACTTCTCTTTGCCTTATTTGATCATCTGTAAAATGGGGATTATGCTGAAAACTAAATGAGATATTTATGCAGGGTGCTTGTCTCTGTGCCTCATAAATTGTTCATGTTGCTGCTGTTGCTACTAGATAGAAGGTGCTATATCTCGTCTCTACCCTTAAGGACCATATATAGTGAAAGAGACATGAAAATAACTGCTTAAAGTGTACAATGAGCAGTGATAAATATTGGTATGAGGTGCAGAGTTGAACAGAGATGGGAGGTATTCACTTTGCCTAGAACAGAAGGAAAGGCTTTAGAGAGGAAGTGAACTCACTACAGAGTCTCAAAAATTCTAAGTGAGAGTTGTGTGGTTGGAGGAGAAAGGAAAGCACATTCCAAGGAAACAGAATTCATGCGTAAATGTATACTTGGGGAATTATAAGTAGTTGATGTTGGAAGATTGTAAAATATGGGAGGCAGAAAGAGCTTTGAACTCAGAACTCAACCAAAATGAATTTAAAATGTCCCTACTTGAAAAAAGTAAATTACGTATTGCAAGAATATACAAATGAATGTAACACAATTGAATTTTCTAAAACACTGTAAAGTTTCTATTCGATAGATTGTTCTATAAATTATTCATGTTGTAGCTAGATAGTAGGTGTTATAGCTATGGTCTTTATCTTTAAGAACTCTCTTTAGAACTCATTAGAGAGACAGGCAAATAAATTCTCAAATGTACAATGGGCAGTGCTAAATGTTGTTATGAGGTACAGAATTGAGCAAAGGAGGGAGGTATTCACATCACTTTGATATGTTTTGAAAGATACGTTCACTGGTGCAACTCACATTCCTAAATATGTATAGAATATTTTCAACACATCATTAACTTTACTGGGGTCCCCTTGCAGTCAAACCTTATATGCCATGCTCCCTCAGACAACCACAGCTCAAATGTCTTTCACCATAAATTAGTTTTGCCCAGTTTAGAACTACATATAAATGTGTAAGCCTTCTTACATTGAGAAAAGTATTTTTGAGATTCTTCCACATTGGTGCCTACATTAATAGTTAAAACCTTTTGCTTATTGACTAGTATTCCTTTGAATGAAGACACTACACATTTATCCATTCTTATGCGGATGGACAGTTGAGTTATTTTTAATTTGGAGTTATTATTAAAATTGCTCTGAACATTTTGTTCAATTATTTTTGTTGATATATATATATATGTATGATTTTTTCTTGGACACATGCTGAGTGGAACTATCTGTTATATATACATTTATTTTTTATTTGAGAAAGCAGGAATTATTGAGAGGACAGAAAAACTCCCCCAGTGGGAGGGGACCCGAAGAGGTTGCCCTACATATACATTTAGTCTTGCAAGAATTAAAGAATGTTTTTTTCAAAGAGGTGGTACTATTTAACACTCCCACTAGCAATGTAAAAGAGTTCCAAGTTTCACATTCTTGCCAACATTTCGAATGGTCAGTCTTTTTTTTTTTTTTCTTGAAAGTGGGATTTATTATAAAGACAGACAAGCTACCACAGTGAGAGGGAACCTGAAAGAGGTTGCCCCAGTCTTTTTAATTCTAGCCATTCTAGTAGACTCCAACTCAAAAAAAAAAAAAAAGTCTAATTTGACTTTTTTTTTTTTTTTTTTTGGTGTCTCACTCCGTCGCCCAGGCTGGAGTGCAGTGGCATGCTCCCGGCCACCCCAGCATCAACTTGCTGGGCTCAGGCGATTCTTCTGCCTCAGCTTTCCAAGTAGCCGGAACTACAGGTGTGCTACCACGCCTGGCTAATTTTTTGATTTATTGTAAAGACAGGGTCTCGCCAAGTTGCCCAGGCTGGTCTCGAACCCGTGGACTCAGGCAGTACTCTCACCTTGGCCTCCTAAAGTGCTGGGATTACAGGATTGAGCCATCACACCCGGCCTGTCATTTTTTTTTTTATAATTAGTACTTTCTGTATCATATCCAAGAAGTTCTGGCATTCTGCAATATTGCCAACATGTAATGTTTTCTTTAAGAACCTTTCTGTTCCTTGGTTTTACAATTATGGACAATTTTTAACTAATTTTTTCTTGCAGTATTGAAAATGGATTGAGATTCATTTAAATATGATTAATTGTTCTAGTATCATTTATTGAAGACTTACTTTTTCCTATTTTCTCAAGACTTTTTGTAAAATATATGTTAACCATATAAATATGGGTCTCCTTTTGGATTCTTCTCTTTCATTGATCTGTGTATGTTTTTGCTAATAACACATTTTCTTAATTACTGTAACTTTATAAGAAGTTGTGGAATAGGATTCTATTATCCTCTCACTTTTTTCTTTTTTGAGATTGTTTTGTCTATTCTAGATTATTTGCATTTCCATACAAATTTCAAAATCAACTAATGAATTTCTACAATAAAATACTACTGGGATTTTTATTGAAATTGCATTGAATTCATTGATTAATTTGGGAGATGTGAAAATGTAACAATAATTGTCTAACAAATACATAGGTTATAACAATATATTTATTTTACTGCTTTACTTTGTCTCAAAAATATTTTGTTTTCTGAGTAACCTTTTGCACATTTTAAATTAAATTTATCCTTGTTTTATAATTCTTGATGCTATTTCAAATTGTATTGTGTTTTAAATTCCATTTCCTCATTGCTATTATATAAAAATAGAGTTGATTTTTAAAATATTGACTTTGTAGCTTATGACCTGGCTAAATTTACTTACTAGTTCTAATATTTTGATGATGAATTTTTTGTGACTTTTTTTCCTTGTCCGTGAATCATGTTGTCTGAGATAGTTTTTCTTTTTCTTTTATTTTTATTTTGCCTTCATTTTTTTTCTTGCCTCATTGCATTGACTAGGACCTCCAGCTCAATGTTGAAGAGAAGTGTAGAGAATGGATATTCTTTTCTTGATCACAATCTTAGGTGGAAAACATGGTTGATGTTAGTTATAGATTTGTTTTTGGCTGAGGAAGTGTACTTCTATTCCTAGTTTGCTGAGAGGTTTTATCATGAATGAGTGTTGAATTTTCTCAAATGTTTTTATGCATATATTGAGAAGATTATATAATTACTTGATTTATTTTGTTAATGTAGTGAGTTATATTGATTTCTGAGTGTTAAACAAAGCTTGCATTCTGAGATGAAGATCACTGTGTATTATCCATTTTATATAGTGCTGAATAGGATTTGTTGATATTTTATTCTTGCATGTATAATTGCGAAGGACATTGTCCTATAATTTTTTTATCTGATAATGGCAGTCTGGTTTTGGTATTAGGGTTGCATTAACATCATAAATGAGCTGGGCAGTGCTCCCTTTTTCTGTATTTTTTGAAAGATTTTGTTTAAGATTAGTATGACTTTAAATGTTTGATAGAATTTACTAGGACAGCCACCTAATTTTGGGTGTGTGTGTGTGTGTGTGTGTGTGTGTGTGTGTGTGTGTGAGAGAGAGAGAGAGAGAGAGAGAGAGAGAGAGAGAAAGATTATATTTGGTTAGAATATTTTACATCTGTTTTTGTACATAATATTAATTATGTCTTGTTGTTTCATTGTTATTTTTATCAAATTTTCTGAAACAGGCTTATACTAACAAGATGGATTGGACAGCATTTTTATTTTTATTTGTCTTTGAACAATTACATGATATTTAATATCAAAAAATTATTACTCCTTAAAAGTATAGACTAAATCACCCATTAAACCATTTGAGCTTAAAGTCCATTTGGCACTATTTGAAAAGAATTCGGTTACTTCACTATTAGCCAATTTAAGGGCTGTTTCTCTTTAGTTAACTTGGTCATATTTTGTTCCTAAAACATTCATATTTGTTGAAATTTTAAAATTGCATACATAGCTTGTATAATGTTATAGTACTTAAAATTTTCCCAAGTTTTTCTATTTTTTGAAATAAATTCAAAGCCTGAGGATTTCATAGCATTTAAAACTTGTAAGAGTTAATGTATTAATCTGTACAGGATTAAGTTAAAGTTATAAAGTGTTTAATGGAAGTAATGTCAAAATATCTTTGCTCATATTTTGTATAATTTTATATGCTTATTTTTCCTTTATTGTTGTCTACTTTTTCATGAAAAAATTGCATACTATTTTTCCAGAAATTTTAAAATTTCAATATTTACAAATATATTAAGAACATTTGAACATTTTATACTTTATCACATTTATTTCTTTTATTTATATCTATTTTTCATAATTAAATGTCTCAACTATTTGCCTATTTCATTTTATTTTAATCTAAACAATTGTTTCTGAATTTCTTTTTTAATTCCGCAGTTTTTTTAAAGCATTGCTGTATTTTATCAAAGTTTAATTCCATGGATAAAATACATCATTAACTTACATATCACCATGAAAGAAAAGAAAACAGCCAAATAAATGTCTTTTAAACACTTGCATTTTTATGTTAATTTATTAAAATATCTCTTTTGAGTAATTTGGAATATTTTGTTATCACATTATTATTGTATATACATCAGAGTACACGAGTTAGTTATTACTAAAACTCTTCATATTCAGAACCTAATTTTTCTAAATATATTTTTGATTTGGAGACATTTGTGTATGTGTTTTTCCACCCCAAATTGTTTTATGTGCCATCAAGAACCCTGGTGATTCAACTTTACTTAAAGACCTTTGTTTAGTGTTTTTATATCATGTGTGGCATCTAGCAATAACTCTCTAAACTTTTATCTTAGAATGACTTTTTAATTTATTTTTGCAAGATATTTCCTCCTGGCATTGAATTCTTAGCAGACATTTTTTTTTTCTTTAAGCACTTTTAAGATATCATTTAATTTCTTCTCGTTTCCACAGCTTCTGTCAAGGAGGCAGACATTTATATTGTTTCTGTAAAGGTAGTGAATTTTTTTCCTCTGGCTACTTTTCAGATTTTATCTTTATCATTGCTTTAGAGTAATTAGACTATGATGAGTCCAGTTCTGTTTCCTTTGAATGTATCCTGGTTGGGGTTCACTGAAATTCTTGAATCTGTGGATTTTATTTTTTTCTTCTTTATGTATGAAAAATTCTCAGCCATTATTTCTTCAAATAGTGCTTTAGTTTCATTTTCTTTGTACTTTTCTTTTGGGACTCCTATTTAAATGCATGTTAGACTTTTTGACCATGTCCCATATTTCTCTAATCCTCATCTCTTTCTTCCTTCCCAACCCCCATGCTTCAGTTTAAATATTTCTTATTGACTTTTCTTCAGATTTACTAATTCCATATTCACCTATGTCCAATTTTCTCTTAGTCCTGTTCAGTAAGTTCTTAAGTTTTGATACTATGTTTCTCAGTTCTATAATATCTATTTAATACTTTAATTCCTTAAATTTTCTATGGAAATATTTTGTTTTCATACATTTTGTTTGTCTAATATTTAATTTTTTTTAAGTATAAATCGTAGCTTTTTCAAAGTCCTTGTCTGTTAACCTTGTTATCTAGAAAATCTCTGGGTCTACCTCTGTTTTATTTCTATTTCATTTTGTTTTTATTTCTATTTTAGTTCTTATCAGTTAATTTTTCTGCTTCTTTATATGCCTATTTATTTTTTTTACTATGAGTTGTTTATAGTGGCTCATATTTCAGAATCTCTGGATTATTTTAATTTTCATTTTAAGAGAGTTTGGTTTTGTTTTGACAGAGTTAAATCATTGGCTAATCATTTTGATTCTGTCAAAACTTGGTTTAGGTCTCATTTGTAGTTTTTAAATTACACTTTTTTTTCCTTTTTTTTTTTTACTCTATGAACAAGGAAAGCTCTCTCATAGTTTGATGTTTGAATTACACTCTATTTAACTGTATGCTGGCTGAAGCCCCTTTGGACCTATACACGATGACAGATTAAGGCATAAGGTTCATTGAATAATTGTAGTTGCCTAGCAGGTTTTCATCTTATATGGCTCAATAGGCCTGAAATATTACTTTTTATCTACTTTTTGGCATTTGGAGACTTTGAGCAGATGACATGTATGGTAAAAAGACTCCAATACTCAATATATACTGATATTATAATTATTTTTTATCACCACCCCATTTATAGAAGTTTACTGGTTGGAAACTCAATTCCTAGAATTCAGTATACTATCTCTAGGTCCTTGCCTCTCTCCATAGCTTCTTCTGGGATTTGGAGTCTCCAATTAGTTGTAAAAAGAGTTACTGATCTATCCGAATTGGGCTAGACAGCCATTTGCCTACTTAAAATAGTGAGATCAGCAATGAAGTTCAGAGGTTCCTAAACTTTGATCATTCTTACACTATTTCCACATTTTTTCTCATATTTAAATACCGCCTGTACTATAATTTGCTTAGTATTTTCCTTTAAACAAACTTTAAGTCAGCTAACTTATTTTTTAAACTGACTTTATAATAAGTAATAATACAAATTCTAAGCAGGTTAATAATTATAAATAGGTTAACTGCAGGATATAGTTATAAATATGTTATAAATGTTGTTATTAATTTTAAATTTTAAAATATGTTTTCATGGGTATTTTAGTGAAAGCTTAAAGGAAACTTAATTATACATGCTAGCTAAACAAGAGATAGTACTTCCAAGCTTTCATTCTTCATTGATTTTCATTTAAATTTTCATTTAATTCTTGGAAACATAAGAAATTTTTGAAAGTTCCAACCTGCAAGTGGATAGCCTGTCTCTGCTTAGTTAATTATGGGACATCTGGAAGAAAGTAGGTAGAGTACAGCAAAAATAATCTCCTTGTGGTAAGATGCATAACAAAGGCCAATCTAGATACATTTCTGAAGGAATCTGTAATAATATAAAAAGGTTCTAGTACCTGTCTTATTGACATAAAATTGAAGGGAGTGTTAAATGAGGTAATGAAAATGAATTCATTATATTTTGCATGCACAAATAATTGTTATATTAATTTTCAGCTTAACTCAATATGTGGACTGATGAAAATATCCGCTTAGAGACATCCATGCCTTCATGTCTCCAAATTGAGCCATAAATAACCAATAAATAACCTGAGACCTAGGACAAGGACAATCATAAACACTTTAGAAAGAGAAAGCTACAACCTTGGTTGATTTTCCTTCTTAAACAGTAAATCTCAGCTGGGCTCGGTGGCTCAGCCTGTAATCCCTCGCTTGGGGAGGCTGAGGTGAGTGGATTGCCTGACCCTGCGGGTTCGAGACCCGGCTGGGCAACTTGGCGAGACCTCATCTCTACAATAAATCAAAAATTAGCCGGCGTGGTAGCGCGCTCCTGTAGTTCCAGCTACTTGGAAGGCTGAGGTGGAAGGGTCGCCTGAGTCCAGCAGGTCGAGGCTGCGGTGGCCGGGAGCGGCCACTGCACTCCAGTCTGGGCGACAGAGTGAGACTCCAACTCAAAAAAAAAAAAAACCCAGTAAATCTCTTTTAAAAACAGCAGAATCAGACTTGCATGTTGTTTCACACCTGTCATCGCAGCACTTTTGGAGGCGGAGGTAGGAGGATTGCTTAAGGCCAAGAGCTTGAGACAGACGTGGACAACACATTAAGACCTCATCTCGGAAAAAAGGAAGGAAGGGAGGGTGGGAGGGAGGAAGGAAGGAAGGAAGGAAGGAAGGAAGGAAGGAAGGAAGGAAGAAAGAGCCAGGAAGTGTGATGCGCTACTCGGGAGACTGAAGCAGAAAGTCACCTGAGCCCAGGGGGTCAGGGTGTGATGAGCAGTGATCGTGCAACTGTACTCCAGCCTGGCCAGCAGAGTGAGACCCTGACTCAAAAAACAAACAAAAAAACTCAGCAAAATCATACAAGTAGATATTGACAGTGTTAATGTTTTATTGACTTTGTACCTACTTCAAGGTCATGATAGCACTATTCTCTTCTGTCTTCGCCTAGGGCAAAAAGTTTTTAGAGAGGAACAGATAAAGGGGAATTGAATGGTTCTTGGTTAAACTGCTGGAAAACACTGAAAGGGATTCCTTTATTTTGCCATTTATTCATGCACAATGACTTTAGCATTCAAATGTGTTCATTTTTATTGCTGGATTCATTGAGGCAGTGAACTGTATATTGGTGGGGCTGCTAGTATAGTGGAAATGCAGAATTGCCATCCTGGGAACTATAATTTAACCACCACATAGACATCAATTAGCTGAAGATATTTTTCTACCATGCAAGTGTTGGGTGATATGTTTAAATTATTCTCCAGCTCCAAGAAATATGTCCTCTCTGCAGTAGAACTTTGATTGGATCTGAGGAATTGGGAATAAACACAGAATAAAGGAAAAAAAAGATAACCACTTGAGGCACTTTGATGGTCAACACATTAACTTTTTGTCCTTGTTTTTCAAGAGGAAAAAAAACCAAATTTATAATCTCTTGACTAATTCCAGTTGTTTTCTTCTTAAAATTGGGTCAGCAGACATTAAACCCAAAGAATAGTTATTTATATGTTATAAGGCTATAAGTATAAAATGAAAAATTACAAAGAAGGATAATAAAAACTATGATAATGAAAACATATATAGCTCAGAGCATGTGTGAACTAGGTTAAAGCACCACCATTGCATTGGAGTGATCACTAGATCATACCACTGAGAGTAGTTTCACTTTGGTACATGACTTACAATCTCAAGGTCTTTTGCTTTTGAATACAGCTGAGGTTTGTTTCATGCATTCACTTATTCCTTCACTATTTGTTAATACTTACTTGACCTTTCAGACTGCTGTCTTTTAGATTTGCATTCATACAGGTATAACTAGTTTTACTGCACTTTGTTTTTTGATGCACTTTGGAGTTTTTTTGTTGTTGTTGTTTTGTTTGTTTGGTTTTTTTAAATTAAAACTTTGTGGCCACCCTTCTTTGAGCAAGTTCAGGGCACCGTTCTTCCAACAGCGTGGGCTCATTTTATGTCTGTGCCATACATTTTAGTAATTCTCATAATAAACTTTTTCATTATTATTATGTCTGTTATGGTGATCTGTGATCAGTGATCTTTGATGTTACTATTGTAATTGTTTTGGGGTGCCACAAACCACACCCATATAAGATGTTGAACTTAATTCATAAATGTATGAGTTGTGACTACTCTATCGTCCAGCTGTTCCCTAATCTCTGTCCGTATCCTTGGACCTCCCTATTCCCTGAGACACAAAATATTGAAATTTGTTCAATTAATAATTCTAAAATTATCTTTTAAGTATTTAAGTGAATGGAAGAGTCACACATCTTTCATTATCAATCAAAAGCTAGGTATTATTGAGCTTTGTCAGAAAGGCACGTCAAAAGCCAATATAGGATGAAAGCTAGGTCTTTGGTACCAAACAGCCCAGTTGTGAATGGAAAAGAAAAGTTCTTGAGGAAAATAAAAACTACTACTCCAGTGAACATAAGAATGATAAGTAAAACAGACTTATTGCTGATGTGAAGAAAGTTTGAGTGATTTGGACCCTGGATGAGAGCACATCTGTTTGCACCATGATTTACTAAATATTTTAAACCCACTGTTGAGACCTACTATTAGAAAATAATTCATTAAAAAATATTACTGTTCATGACAATGCACTTGGTTACCCAAGAGATCTATTAGAAATATACAAGGAGATTAATGTTGTTTTCATACCTACTAACACAACATCCATTCTGCAATTCATTGATCAAGAAACAGTTTTAAATTTCAAATATTATTATTTAGACATATATTTCATAAGACTATAGCTGGCATGGACAATGATTCCTCAAAAGATCTGAGCAAAGTAAATTGAAAAACCTTCTGGAAAGGATTCACTATTTTAGATGCCATTAAGAACGTTTATGATTTATGGGAAGAGGTCAAAATATCATCAACAGACATTTGGAAGAAGATGATTCCATTTTGCATGTATGACTTTGAGGTATTTGAGACTTCAGTGGATGAAGTTATTGCAGATGTGGTAGAAGTAGCAAGATAACCAGAATTAAATGTGGAACATGAAGATATGACTGAATTGCTGTAGTCTTAGGATTACTTTAACAGATGAGGAGTTACTGCTTATGGACAAGCAAATAAAGTGGTTTCTGGAGATGAAATTTATGCATGGTGAAGATACTATGAATATTGTTGAAATGACAACAAAGAATTTAGAGTATTACATAAAATTAATTGGTAAAGTAGCCACATGGTTTGAGAGGACTGACTCTACTTTTGAAAGAAGTCCTATTATGGTTAAAATACTTTCAAGTAGCATTGCATGCTACAGGGACACCTTTTGTGAAAGGAAGAGTCAAAAAAAGCTTCACTGTTCCATGAAAAAAGCTTCACTGTTGTCTCATTTTTAGAGATTTCCACAGGCACCTCAGCTCTCAGCAACCACCACTCTGATCAGTCAATAGCCATCAATATTGTGGCAAGCTTCTCCACCAGCAAAAAATTATGACTTGTGAAGTTTCAGATGATTGTTAGCATTTATTAGCAATAAAATATTTTAAAATTAAGGTATGTACATTTTTTAGACATAAAGCTATTGCACACTTAAGAGAGTATAGTATGTTGTAAATACAAGGAGGGACCACTACAAATATGGAATTATCTTTTGGAGGGTAGACCCTTTGTAGTACACTCAGAATTTGTTACTCTGGAACAAACTGTCAACTAAACTTTTTATCTGGAAGTTTTGAGAAGGTTGCATCTGATTTGCAGAAAATATGTCAAACAGGTGGACTGGTTCTTCCAATGGCGTCAAAATCGATGAATTAAAAAACTAATTTGAGCAATGGAAAAAGTGTCCCGATAGATGTATTGCATTAAAAGAGCACTTTAAAGGTGACTGTAATTTAAACATGTAAGAGTAAATACACAATTTTTTAAATAAATAAATTCCAGTATTTGGGGTCCCACTTGTATAACTTTATATGCACCAGGAAACCAAAAAAAATTGTGACTCACTATATTGCAATATTTGCTTTATTGTGTCAATTTGGAACCAAAGTCAAATATCTTCGAGGTATGTCTGTACTTGATTTTAATCCACGACATTTTCTCAATTTTTGAAGTAAATGATGGTTGTTTAGGGCCTAAAAATTAAAGCATTTGATTGGAATTTTATGGGATCTTTTCTACGTTTTTTGTTCTCTTATCATGTTACCTCCATGTCCTTCTAATCCATACCCTAGTTCTACTTTTGCCAGGTTTCTCAGGATCAATTTCTGGCCAGGTAATTTGATCTTAAATGATTGGTATTAAAATGTACTAACTCTCAATTAATTGGAAGCCTCAGCAGAAGGTGAGTGGGTTAGTTTGATCTTCAGTGACTCAAAATTCCAAATTTGCTCATGTATTACTGTATTTGTGACTAATATCTCATGAGAAAAATCAAGCTTGATATAACTCTAGTGGGGGAAAGGCCAGGGATGTGGTCCCGATCCAGGGAATAAATAGAAGTGCTCTTTATGTTCTTATGGAAATATTACTATACTGACACATCAACAGAGCAGATGTCACAAGCCTATTTAACAAACAACTCAAATATGATAATAAAAAATTTAAAATACAAGCATTTAAAATATGTAGTGCATAGCACAGTGTAAAGAATATAGACTCTATCCCTTATGAAAACATTGTAATGTATCTGACACTATTTCTTCTTCTATAAAATGTAAATTATAATATTCTACCTCAGAGTAGCTACTGAACTAGATAAAGTACATATACAGCATATACAGAGAATAGCACAGTTCTGGGTGTATAATAGATTCTTAACAATTAGGTGATTATATTTAGACAATTTTAAGTTAAAAAAATTTTGCAAGCCAGTTTCTTTTTTTTTTTAAACATCTTTTTTATTTTAAAATTGTGGCATACAGTTAAGGGTTAGTTATACAAATATGCATTGTGCAGGTACCCTTGTTGATGAGGTGTGCCCCCCCCGTCCCCAGACAGATATCGACTACCATTAATTCCACCTCCCTTCCACTCCCTGCCCCCCCCATAGTTTCCCGCCACTGTCAATTCTTTTCTTATAGTATTACGATAGTTGTTCAAGTTCCACTTATGAGTGAGAACATGTGATACTCAGATCTTTGTTTCTGTCAGAGATTACTCAGTATTATAGACTCTAGTTCCATCAGGTTGCTGTGAAATTGATGATTTTGTTCTTTTTTATGGCTGTGTAGTATTCCATTGCGTATATGTACCACATTTTTTAAATCCAGTCCTCTTTTGATGGACAGCATGGTTGGTTCCAGGTTCTTGCTATTGTGAACAATGCTGTGGTAAACATACGTGTGCAGGTATCTTTTTTATAGAGTGATTTGAGTTCTTCAGGGCATATTCCCAGGAGGGGGATTGAGGGGTCATATGGGAGTTCGATATTTAGAGCTTTTAGGAATCACCGCATTGCTTTCCACAGAGGCTGCACTAGTTTACACTCCCACCAACAGTGTAG
>CAUYQG010226227.1:0-14985 GCA_963574415.1 Tarsius wallacei
TAGCTGGAACTACAGGCGTGCGCTACCACACCCAGCGAATTTTTTTTTGATTTATTGTAGAGATGAGGTCTCACCAAGTTGCCCAGGCAGGTCTCGAACCCACGGGCTCAGGCAATCCACTCACCTCAGCCTCCCAAGGCGAGGGGTTACAGGCTGAGCCACCGAGCCTGACTAAAAAAAGTCCATTTTAAAAGACACTACCCACTCACTTATAAACGCTGTCTTCATGAAGGTTGGTGAAGGGATCAAAACTTGGTAGCAATGATTACCTTTTGCTGCATACCTTGTTGTGCTTTTGAACTTTGTATCATAGGTATGAATTAGCTATGTAAATCAAAACAAAACAAAAGTTTGAGGAGACCTTTCACACCCCGTTACATCTGACCTAGAGATGCCCCTTCTAGGAAGTCATCCCATGGCTATCCCTGGTGTCCCCAAAAGTAAAAACCTAGGAGACAACCAGGAATAAAAGAATAGGCTGATGTGTGTGGAATATTATGCAGCTATTAAAAAAGTGAACAGTATTCACAAGTGTTGATGTGGACAGATCTCCAAAGTACATTGTTCACTTTTTAAAAAGCCAAGAGTTGCAATAGTGTGTATTATGTGACCCTAATTACTTTTAAAAGGATATATACATATAATTATATGTGTGTGTATGTACATTTATATGTGAATATCTACCACACATGTGCTTTGCATTTTTGTATGTGCACAGAAGAATTTCCTGTACAGGAAGCTGAAGAAACTGATCACCACCAGAGGAAGGGTCTTGGAGTTTCTGATGGAAGAAAGACTTAGGGGTCCTCTCTGCCCTTCCATATTATCTAAACTTTAACTATGAGTAGGTGTCATTTTATTATATATTTTTAGGTCTCTGGTGATTCTATGTTCACAATTATGCCTTTCCGTAGTATCTAAATGTTTTAAAATAAACAAATCTCATATATATATTAAAATGGTATTTTTAAATGTTAAAATGTAGCAATATTAAAGAAGTGCATCGTACAGATATTTAAAATAACTGCTGTTTTGGGATACATTTCATATACTGTAAAATTCATCCGTTTAAATGCACAGTTCAATAGTTTGGACTATATTTACAGAACTGTACAGCCATCACTTGACTGCAATTTGATTTCAGAACATTTTCATCACCTCCAAAAGAAACCTGGTACTTAGTGGTACTCAGCAGTCATTCTCCTTCCCCATCCTCCAACCTTCTATAGATTTGTGCATTTTGGACATTTCATATAAATAGAATTATAATTCTTTGGTCTTTGGGGACTGGCTAATTTCACTTAGCCAAATGTTTTTCAGGTCTGTCCATACTGTAGCATGTTTGAGTACTTCATTCCTTTTTGTGGCTGGATAATATTCCAGTTCACGGCCATATCACATTTTATATATCCATGTATCAGTTGATGAGCATGTGGGTTTTTTTCACTTTTTGGCTATCATGAATAATGCTGTTGTGAACATTTGTGTGCGTATTTACTGGGTCATATGGTGACTCTCTGTTTAACACTAGGAGGAACCACCAAAAGGTTTTCCAAAGTATCTGTACTATTTTACAATCCAAATTCCAGTTTCCCCAGACTTTGGCCAACATTTGTTACTATTTTTAAAATCCAGGTACATCTACAAAGATAATATAAATAATACATGAATTTGTTCTTACTGTAAACAAGTCAGAGGAAACCATAATTCCACAGAGCTGAAGAGAAACAGTCCCTCCCCATTGTTCTTTCCAACTTGTTTCTCTCCCAGAGGTGAGTGTGGCTTAGTTCACATCTTGCTGGGAACTTTCTTGCATTTTTCTTCATATTTGTGCACCAATAAATAGAGCTCTTCTGTTTTTACATAAATGTGATCATACTACACACACTGTTTTATAATTTTCCTTTTTCATTTTATGCTGGATCCTGAAGATTGTTCAATAGACAGTATAATACTTTTTGAATCACCAAAGTTATTTTTTAAAAAAGCTCTTTACATCTCTTCCAGAACACAGAGCCTAGATTTGTTTAACAGAGCCTCTCTGGCTTACTTTCCACCATGGTAGGTTACCTAGTGGCCTGCAGTCCCCTTTAAACACTTCTTTGTACCCTGGTGATGGTCCAATTTTTTTACAATTTAGTGATGGCCATGGGGTAAGAAAGCAAGTCATGACTCTGCCATTTGCAGGTTCAGCAACCCTGGGTCTCTGTGCCTCAGTTTCCTCATCTGTAAAATGGGAATGAAAAATAACACCTACCTCATAGGGTTGTTGTGAGGATTAAATGAGATAATCAAGGTAGAACTTTTGGCTATACTTGGTACCCAGTAATGGCTCCAAACTGTTAGTGATACAGACAGTCTGGAAACACAGGCCAGTGAGGAAACCAGTATCTTTAGTGCAATTCTCCCTGTTGTTGGGCCATCTGGCTACTAAATCAGTTCCACGTGTGTTCATGGGGGCCTCCCAGTCCAAGGAATTATGATCTCAGCCCTGGAGAGTTGAGTAGGGCCACAACCCTTAAGCCTTACTCTGTTGATTGAAATAAAATTGCAAAATGAATAGTAATCACAATAACAGATCATTGTCCGTTGGGTGCAATCTGGGTCCATCATGAAGGATATTGATATAGCCACACAAATGATCCCAGGTCTAGAGGCCAAGCCCCCGAGAGGAGCCAGGCTGGGGGAGTGAAAATTGCCATCACAATCAAAAACATCACTGCTTGCATTAGGATCCCACAACTTCTGATGCATTGCTCCCACCGTTGTTGCAGAATGAAGGAGAAGGTTGGTGTGGGCATCAGAGTGAGAGTTTGCTGATGAAAAATAAAATGCCAACTGGTCCTCTGTTGACATTGCTCACCCCTGGGATTTAACCGGTCCTCACTTATTTTATTTTGGGCAGAGTCATATGTGAACAGTGATTATTTGGCCCTCTAAAGTGATCACTAAATATTTGTTGAATTGTGTAGAATCAATTGGACTTTTATTTACTCTTTAATTCCCAAAGCTAAGAGCTAGGCCCTTTGTAAACATTCTTTTGATATGCTAAAGAGCCTGAAACATTTAATGAGCCATTAGTTTTCAACTGGACACATCAATTTGGGAATTTATGGATTTGCTGATGATTCATGAGCAAGGACTGGCTGACAAATAGCCATGACACTGGGGCTTGGTTGAAGAAGAGAAAAAGCTGGATACACCTCTGGTTGGTTGATCCCACTTTTCTTTCATGACTGATCTGAATGCTGGGTCTTGTGTGTCTTTGAGAGAAGAATCTTCAAACGGCCAGGGTCCTGTGCTTCTCTGATCTCCTATCATCTGAGGTAAGATTCTGCATGGCTTGCCAATTCACACATTTTAGGATCCCATGGGGAGCCTTAAGTTCACATGATTCTTATGCTTTTTCAAATCCCTATTTCAAAATAGAATTAGATTTTGTCCGTTATTGCCCGAATTAAGATTTGCTGTCAATTCACTTTGTTGGTCATCATACCTTAAAAACCAAAACAACTTTTCTGGTGTTTAAAAGAAGACCAAGAGGTGAGCAGAAAGTTGATGGCAAGATCAACTTCCAATTGTTATATTTATGCATTTGCTGTAAGATAATCAGGCTATCAATTTCACAGAACAATGAAGACATATGTGTAAAGATAAGGGGAGAAAGAGTTGAGTCATATAAATCCCATTATACCTCTTAGGCAGATCTTGAAAAGATAAAGCAGTCCTTCAACAATCAGGACAGGCAAGATTATGCTGCAGTAACAACCACAAAATCTCAACAAATGTTTATGTCATACTAATGCTGCACACTCAACTCGTCAGCCAGGGGCTCTACCCATCAGAATCACTCATAGACCTAGGCTACTGTGATTGTTACAGGAATGTGAAGGAACATAGAAAGCAAGAACTGCATTGGCTCGTCAATTTTTCTGCCCAGAGATCATACCTACTCACATTTTGATGGCCAAAGCAAGTCACCTGATCATGCTAACCACAAAAGAAGAAAGGAAATGTAGTCCTTTTTTGTGTCAGGAAAGAGGAGATCCTAAAATATGTGGTGAACAGCCAAAATGGCGATCGCAGATCCCAGATCTGCAAGGCTCAACACAAAAGAGTCTGTGACACTTCCATGCAAAGTAAAATTTGTATACAGGAAAGCTGGGAATGGGTTGCAGCCTCATGAGCTTAACTCCATGCAACTTCTTTTCTGTGCCGTCCCTATTTCCTCTCCTTCCTTCTCTTCTCCCAGCTCTTTATAAGACCCATCTATTGAGCATGTTTGACACTTTTCAGCTTGGTGATCTTACCAGCCATGGGTTACAGTGTGCGGGTAAGAAGGGGATCTGACTCATACTGACTGGAAGTGTCTTCCATTTCAGGATAAACAGTTTGAACATCCTAAGGTTCTTTAGTTCCTCTGTCCTCCATAAAGTTATAACCACTGACTCTAAAATCTATATCTGGCAAGGGACTAGTGTTGAAATATATGAAGAGCTCTACCAACTCAAAATTAAATAGACAGACAACCTAATTTTTTAAGGGACAAAAGAATTAAACAGATATTTCACAATGGAAGATATGGGAATACCCTTAAATACATCTTTTAAAAAAGTGCTACCTCATTAGTCCAGGACACTTTTTAATTTAATGCAAATTGAAACCACATTGAGATACTCACGAGAATGATTAAAACTAAAAAGACCAACCACACTAAATGTTGGCCAGTATGGGGTACAACTGGAACTCTCAGACCTTGTTGGTGGGAGTGTAAAATGGTACAGTCACTTTGGGGAAATGTGCAGTGTGTTTTTTTAAATTCTATCTGACCATACAGTAACCTTATGAACCAGCATTCCAATCCCAGATATTTACCCAGGAAAAATATAAGCATATGTCCTCCAACAGAATTTTGCAAGAATATTCACAGTAGTTAAATTCATAACAGTAAAAAATCTGGAAAGAGCCCGGATGTTCATAAAGAGGAAAATGGATAAACACACTGAGGTATGAGCATACCATAGAATTCAGCCATAAAAGGGACAAACTACTGATACATGAAACAACATGGATGTACCTCAAAAATGTTATGCTTAGTGAAAAATACCTTACACCACAGAGGACATACTGCATGAGTCTATTATTTGAAAGTTCTAGAATAGGCAAATAAATTCACGGTGGAAAAAAAATTGAAAGAGTACTTGCTTCTGTGGTGTAGAGTCAGAAATTGACCAGAAAGAGGCATGAGGGAACTTCATGGGGAGGTGGTGATTCTCTCTCTCCCCATAAGGAAGATGACAAAGATATGTGCATTTGTCAAAAATCATGTACTGTCATGTTTAAGATGTATGCATTTCACGGATGTAAATTTTATCTTTAAAAAAGCTGTAAACATATTTTAAACTCTAGTAAATAATAGCCAGGCTGACCTGTTTAGAGTTAATGTAAATTGATGACTGCAACTTACTTTAAAATACATACACACAAATAAATAAAATGAGTCTTATAATTCCCATTATACCTCTTAGGCAACAGACAGGCAATGAACGGACAGAGGATAGATATGTGACAGATCAAGAACAGATGCTCCCCAACTTAAGACTGTTCTACTTACAATTTTTTGACTCTAGGATGGCATGAAAGTGATGTGCATTCAGCAGAAACCATAGCCTCATCATAAGTTGGGGGACTTACACCTGATAGTTTCAATTTTGATATCAATTGACAATTGACGATTTCAATGTAGGATGCATTTTCAACTTATGATCTTTTTGACTTAACACGGGGTTACCCAGATGTAGCCCCATCATAAGTCGAGGAACATCTGTATAGCAAAATATTAATTCTAGAATCTAGGTGGTAGATTTATGGCTATTCGCATATAATCCCTTCAACCATTATGTACAGAAGAAGAAATTCTCACGGCTTCCAGAGCCCAATCCTGATGGGTAGAGCCCACGCTCCATCATTTACTTGCTGTGTGATCTTAGACAAGTTTCTTAACACATCTGGTCCTTGGTTTTCTTGACGTCACCAACCTCCTGGGATTGTTGTGAGCATTAAAGGGAATCAAGCATATAAAACCCCTCATCCTCAGCCAGGCTCGGTGGCTCAGCCTGTAATCCCACGCCTTTGGGAGGCTGAGTGAGTGGATTGCCTGAGCCCGTGGGTTCAAGACCCGCCTGGGCAACTTGGTGAGACCTCACCTCTACAATAAATCAAAAATTAGCCAGGTGTGGTAGCGCGTGCCTGTAGTTCCAGCTACTTGGAAGGCTGAGGTGGAAGGATCGCCAGAGCCCAGCAGATCGAGGCTGCGGTGGCCGGCACTCCAGTCTGGGCAACAGTGAGACACCAATTCAAAAAAAAAAAAACAAAAAAACCCTCATCCCCTAATAATGCCCAAGTAATCTCAGTTGTTATTTTAATCATTATTCCTTTGTCCTTTTTTAAATCTGTCATCCGAATCATTTAAGAATATTTGTGCTGCTGTCACCCTGAAGCCCCAAATTAGAAAGATGAACTGGGAGCCCCTATCTACCTGGCATGATGCCCACTGGTACCTGGGAGGTATTCAGGAAGTGTGAGTGGAACAGAATCGACAGGGTTGCCCGAGTCATAACATCATGACCAACAGCCTCTGAACACCTCTTACCACTCACCAGAGAGGGGTTTGCCTGATGTAGATTTCTAGGCAACACTGGTTCTTACCCGGGTGACTCTGCCACTCATAACTCTCACTTCTCTTCCACCTTCGGCAACTTCTGAAGACATTTTTGGTCATCCTGCCTGAGGAAGGGTGATTTACTGCTGGCATCTAGTGGGTGGGGGCCAGGATGCTGCTAAACATCCCACCATGCACAGAACCGCCTCACCCCCGCCCCAACAAAGAATGACCTGACCCACCATGTCCATGGGGCTGAGGTTGAGAAACCCTGGAGTGGATTGAAAAGGAAAGCTGGGCAGAGTGGCCTAGTCAACATGACTCATTCAACAGTCATTTCCTGAGCTTTCTCTGTGGCAGACCGGCGCTCAAGCAAAGGGAGAGTCACAGACCTTTTCCCAATGGCAGCCATGAGTATGGTGAGGCTGTCCTGGGGATATGTCTCTCCCAAGCCTCCTCCTGGCCTCCCACCTTCCCTCCCTCTTTGCATTCTAGAAACACAATGTTTCTTTAAACTGCTCATGGGGCAAAGCTCCTGAACTCTGCTTCTCTTCCACTTTTTCTACAGCTGAAAGGAGGATGCCCAAAAATGTCTGGTTGATTCATGTAGCAGATTTATTTAATATGCCCATTACCCCAAGGCCCAGGGGAGAGAGGGGCCGGGGGCAGCTTAGGACAATGCACACAGCTATAAAAACCACAACTACATTAAATGAAATCGAATGGCTAAAATCTGTCCCAGACCCACATTAGAGGAAGCATGTCATAACCCTTCTGTCACAACATCGGATTTAAAAGGGGCCTCCAGAAATGGAGAGCATGACCCAGGCTGCCATGCAGTCACTTCCTGTGAGCTGGGTTGGGAGGACCCTGGAAAGGCCTCTTTGGTCCAGATCTCTGCCACCAAGCCAAGCCAAGGTGCCTGGAATCCCACTATTAGATTCATTCTTTAGGGTTCAGCACTGTTCTTTCGATGAGGTCCTTTTTTAAAAAATTGAGTCAGGGGTCTCACTGTGTCACCCAGGCTGAAGTGCAGTGGCACGATCACGGCTCATTACAGCCTTGACCTCCTGGACTCAGGCGATCCTTCCACCTCACCTCTCCTGAGTAGCTAAGACTATAGGGGCACACCACCAGCCCAGCTCTTTTCTAATTTTTATTTTGCAGAAATAAAGTCTCGTTACGCTGCCTAAGCTGGTCTCAAACCCCTGGACTCAATCAATCCTCCCACCTTGGCCTCCCAAAGTATTGGGATTATAAGTGTGAGCCACTGCACCCAGCCTCAGTCCTCTTTTAAAGTAGAAACATGAACAGAAAAAAAATGTTATTCAACAAGTTCCTGAGACTGTGTTAAGTGGTGCTTAAATGCAGTGACTGTAGGGCTGGCTGGATCCCCCAGGTTTAGCCTGGGTTCTGCCATTTTGGAGCTGTGTAATCTTGGACTAACAATAGAACCTCTCGGAGTCTCAGTTTCCTCATCTGTAAAATGGGGATGATAACAGTCCTTACTGGCAGCATTGCTGTGAGGGTTAAATGCAAATAAAGCTAAGAAAGTACTAAATATGGTGCTAAACTCACAGGAAACTCTCAGGTAGAATTATGAGTGTGCTAATAACAGTGACGATCATAAGAATCAATGATGGGGGCTGCAGAGGTGAACGAGACTTTGCTACTCCCTAGTAGGAGGGTCAGATTTGCTTGCAAATAGCTCTGATGCCAAGTAGAAGGTTGTCAGTGACCCAAGAGATGTCTAAACAGGAGGAGAGAGGCTGTTGGTTCAGAGGTGCGGCCAAAAGACTTCTCGGAAGAAACTGCATTTGAACTGAGCCTAGAAGATAATGTGTGACTTGGAAGCATGGTATTTTTCAAGATCAGGCAGGATGGCTACATCTAGCATGCAGGATGGTCAGAGGAGGGACTCCAGGGCCTGGAAGCCAATGGCACACTGCTCCCAGACAACGCCCTTTCAGGCTGGCACCTGCCCGGCCAGGGCTTTTGCTCTAATTTCACAGAGGTACCCTACAAGACTTCAGACTTAGATTGGCCCAGGGCAGGAGGCCCACTGAAAAAATGGCAGGGAAGTTTCTCCAGATGGAGCTCAGCATGCCCTGGGAGGGCCACCTGAAGGTAAATGTGGAAGGGTCTTGAGCAGTGGGCTCATGTCAAGTCACTAGGACCCTCTGCATTGCCATGGGCCCCAGGGGTCAACAATCTTGCATTCAATTCTCTGCCTGGCCCCTTGTAAGCTGTGTGGCTTGGAGTAAATCACTGTACCTCTCTGGGCTTCGATTATTTCTTTGTTAAATGAGGATAATCATTCCTGGTTCATGGAAGATTTAAGGATTAAATGAGATTATCTAGGGTTTGCAGGGCCCTAAGCTATGGCGTTGGGCCCGGAATAAGTGCCACTCAGAAGTTATCCTTTATGTTTAATGATATAATAACAACATCTTCTCCTTACTTGCTATGACATGTTGATCAGGTATGTTACACATGATCAAGTGGCAACTGACCTCACAGAATAGAAGCGAGAGAGTGCTGGGTGCTGGGTGAGGGAGGGCAGCACAGGGGACCAGTGTGATGTCCAGGGGGCGCTGTTGCCAATTTCCTGAGGGTGCTGAGCCCACACTCCCAGGGATAGCCAGGCTCCTTGGCCACCTGGAAGGGTGATGACGGGCTTGACTGGCCTTCGTGCTTGGGTGCAAGCTTCAGGAACCCCGGGAAGGGGTGGTTTGCTCATGGTCTGGGTGTAGATGTGAACACTGGCTGCCTTGTCAGCTACTGGGTCCCCAGGGTCCAACATTTACAAGGTGCTCCGTAAATATTTGTAAGTCTGGGAGTACAGGGAGAGTATAAAAGATGAAAAATATGGCAAGAGCCTGACACAAAGATCCCGGATGCCAGATTCAGATGGCAGCCATTGTGGGCCCTGGGGTGTCGTGTACAGCTGTGATGAGTGAGCTCATAAGCACATACATATGCAGGCACACACACACTCAGATACATACAGGTTCACAGAGACACATCCCCATGATCACACATAGCACACGCGTGCGCGCGCGTGCACACACACACAGAGGCTTCCTTCACATGCACACATATGTGCATACACACACATCTTCAAATGCACACATATTCCTCATGCTTACACACACCATACACATGGACACCTTCATAGGTGTGCACACATCCACTACATCCTCACACATGCAGACACATACATCCACAGATCTGTACACAATCACACAGAGACACGCAGTTGCAGGTGTGCAGACATCTGCATTCATGAAGTCAAGTCCATAGACAGAGTCACATTCTTCCCGTCTCTGTTTACACACATATTCACAGGCAGACACGCATCCTCACAGTCATACATTCCAGGACACACCTTCCCTACCCTCACAGCTATAGGCGCGCACACCCCTAGGTGGACACAGCTCCCCCACATGCACAAACACGGGGCACACACATGCATATGAACACACTCACCTTCATAGATATGTTCAAATTTCCCCCACCCACACACAGACACACACATTCACAGATGCACATACCTGTCCCCACATTCACACAATCATACACATTCACTCACACACATATGCCTTCACAGATACACACATTCCTGCCACAGACACATCATAAGCCTACACATATCCACAAGAACACACAACTTCCCCATCTACATACACACAGATGCACATACACACTCACAGATCTACATATATTCTCCTACCTTCACACACAAGACACACACATTCATAGATGTACACTACAGTCACACACATGTTCACAGATACATACCCACCATCTGGCACACAGACATAGATGTGCACACATTCCTTCTCATTCACACAATCACACATGTTCATAGACACACACACACACACACACACACACACACGTACTCACATTCACATCCCCACAATCATGCTATGTCCTGAGCTATTAACGGAATTCAAGCCCTCAATGCCTCCCAGCCCTGTCTGGAGCACTTCAGAGCCTTGTGTCCAGAGCTATATCTCATTAATTCATACGGATCCCCTATAACTACAAGCAGGCACGCCGGCTGCATTTTCCTGCCCTGTTCCAGAATATGCTCCCAGCCTCTGAGGGCCATGGGAGAAGCCCAGGATGTCCTGAGTGTGGGGCTGCCATCATGGGTCATTTTCACCCCCTTGGCAAGCTTATGAACGATGGCATCTGTTCAGGACATGCCCTCTTCCAATGTTCTGCCACTTGTGGATGGACACCCAGGTTCCCTGCCTCTCACATGAGAGTTGGTACACCCAGTCCCTCTCCACTCACCTCAGGACTCCAAAATCCAGAAGAGAAACCACCTCTTTGCACTCAATTATAACAAGCTGCTTTGCCAGAAATTAAGTTATAATGCCTGTGCCCACCAGATGAGCTAGCAAGGCACCCCTTGCCCTTGTCATAAATTAACTCGTTGATCAAATTTTAAATGAATTACAAAAGTTGAAAATTAAATCTGGCTAAATTAGGGGCTTCCCCTGTTATTTTAATGAAGCAGGAGCCACCAGTGGCTTAGATCAGAGCTGTTACGACTTCCAGCCCAACTTCCGCCAGCCTGTGAGCTGTCAGTTACTCCCCGGCGTAAGAGCAGACATCTCAGCTCTTGTTTCTGGCAGCCCCACCTCCAGCCCAAAATGTGTTCTAGTAAGCCTGACAATGGATTATTTCTCTAAATGTTATGGGCACCGGGGTTTTACTAATTTATTCTTAACTCTTTAATGTGAGGGGAAAACCCAACACCCTGGAAGTCTAGAGTATGTTAAGATGACTCCACACACTATCCTTCAGCTTCAACAAGAAAAAATATTTTTAGAAATTAAATCAGTATATGCCAAGCTGGGCTCGGTGGCTCAGCCTGTAATCCCGCGCCTTTGGGAGGCTGAGGTGAGTGGATTGCCTGAGCCCACGGGTTCGAGACCCGCCTGGGCAACTTGGCAAGACCTCATCCCTACAATAAATCAAAAAATCAGCCGGGCATGGTAGCGTGTGCCTGTAATTCTGGCTCCTCGGAAGGTTGAGGCGGAAGGATCGCCGGAGCCCAGCGGGTCGAGGCTGCAGTGGCCGGGAGCGGCCACTGCACTCCAGTTTGGACGACAGAGCGAGACTCCAACTCAAAAAAAAAAAAAATTCAATATAAGCCATATATGATAATCAATGGACTACTTGCTAGTCTTTCTGTGATCTCTTTTATCTCTGAATTTATTGTTTCAGGGGAAGACAAATTAGGAATAAAGAAGTCACCAATCAACTTTGTGTCTCAAATTGAACTCTTTTTGAGTGCACAGTGAGACAAGGATCATTGCTGGGAAAAAGAGATAACATTCAAAACCCCCTTTGTAGGTCAGGAGCTGGCTTGGATGTATGAACACGGAGCTTTCATATACACACAGCCTAGAGAGAATGAGGGACATGATGTCAAAGAGGCCCCCACCTGACAGGAAGCATGAACATCCTTCAGTTGTTTGGGCTTGACCCAGCACAGTGTGGCATCGTCCAACCTGGAGCACCATAACCAAAAGATATGGTCAAGGTGAAGAGGCCTGCTTGCCCACAGCCAGCATGTTGGGGATCCCAAAATTCCCACATGCTATAGTAAAGAAATAGAGAAGTCTGGAAAGCAGTGAGCCAAGAGAGATTGGGGATTTCACATGAGGTGGCCCCAGACAGTGGACATCTTAAAAAGAGACCAAGAGGCCTTAGCAGTGGACTCAAGCCTGATGTCTCTCAGACCAGAAGGACGGGTCCACGCTGTCAGATGTCAATATCAGATACTGGATCACCACGCAGCAGGATGTAGGATCCCTCAGCAAGGACCTACAGATTAACCCAGGGGTCATTAGTGCCTTCTCTGGGCCATCATGAGGCTGTGTAATCTTCCCATGTGTTCAGGTGCCATATTAAAAATGACAAGAGAAGGAGAGATTGTTGGAAATAGCTCTTTCAGGAGCTTTGAATAGATTTCATATTTACCCAGAAGAGACTATCTAAAACCAGAAGGCACTGCAATCAATGGGAATTAGAACCCTAGGGATAGATGAAGTCTGTTATAGATGATACATAAAGTGACATTCATTAATACATCCGAGTTCTAATGTATACACTTTAATGATACTGTTTAAGGTCAGAGAAGAACAAAAAAAACTTGCAGTTTGCTGATCTTAAACAAAGCTCAATGTGTGTATTTTCTCATTTCCCCCTGACCTGAGGTAATAATAGTGATTAACAGTGATCTGTGGTATTCTGCTCAGAGAAGACTACATGGTTGCTGTTACTACTCTTTGTGCGGGTGGAAAAATCATATGAGGTACAGTCACTTGTTTTAAAATATCTGAATTAAAGTCCAAAGGGTTTTTTTTTTTTCTTTTGTGGGAAAGCTAGAGCCATGGGGAAGGATTATTGGTGGGGTTTTCCCAAAAGTGTTCTCGAAGGAATCTCTCTTGCTTGCTGTCTCCCTCCCCTCTGTGCCTTGCATTAGAGATGCAAAGGGAAGAAAAGTGGTGTCAGCATGAAGAGCAGGAAACACCTCTCAAAGCAAGAAGGAAAGATGCCAGGGACAAGCTACTTCAAATTAGCTCACTTTTGATGTCAGCACATTCAAATCAGAGGCAGGGAGGGCCAAAGAGTGAATCTAAAGCCCAGAAAACCCAATTTCAAAGGAGAAGATATTAAGATCACCAGTCGTCTCTCTCCTTCATATTCGACGGGTCCATCACTCCTCAGAGGTGGGCTACCAAGCACTCTGGGCCACACATCAGAGGTGCCTCAGAAGACAGACCCCAGGGAATCAGAACACCACAGAAGGGCTGTCTTGGGGGAAGCAGCTCTAATTAACCAGAGCTGGCTCGCGAAGGTGCCAGGGCTGACTGGCCACTCAGCCCAGAGAGACAGAGTGGCAGGAGGGTTATTTAGAACTGAGAGAAGCCCCTTTCAATCAGGCTTTCAACGTAATTAGGAAGCAGAAGGACAATTCATTAATGGCCTAAGTGGATGGAGCACCAGCCTGGCCTGCAGTTTCTGCCTTTACTTTTATCTGCTCTTTCATTCTGAACAAAGGGAACATAGTGCTTTTCAAACTTTTTGACAGTGGCTCCCAGTAATAAATACATTTTACATTGTAGTGTAGTACACACACACACAAAGGAAACAAAAGTTACACAATCATACTGACCATTCTATGTGCAATGTACTCTGATCTTTTATTTTCTATACTATTCTACTCCATATTTTTAATGCTGGTCATGGCCCACCAAATTGAATTTGCCACCCATCAATGGGCTGCAGTTGAAAAATACTGGGCTATAAGTCTATAAGTAGCTCCTGCTTGTCTTGATATTTCATTTCCATTCAGAGAGCTTCCAGGTAGGCAATTTGCTTGGGATTTTATACTCTGATTATTTTGAGCTTCTTATATCTAAGATCCAAGACACATAGCTATTTTGCAGGACTATTGGGACTGAATTATTGCTACTATGACTGGTAGTACTGTTGCTGTTATAAATAGGCCCATGAGACATTTCTGGTTACAAAGGCAGTGGGGATACAAAGACAATTTCTGGTTGGCTAAATGGAACTTGTGGGATTTCTAAACAGAAAGTTCTTTCTCTGGGTTCATCAGACAGTTCTGCTTTTCTGGAAACACAGTCATTACAAAAAACCTGACATAGCTTAGTAAAACTAGATCACAGGTAGTTATCATGACACCTGAGCCCTGGATTGGCTCAGATTCACTACTTGAACTTGACCAAGGCCTTCTTCCATTGTGGTGGACACCATGGGTTGCCTAATTTATTATTCATTCCTGACCCCTTCTTCTTTGCCTTCTCCCATCTTGCAGCTGGGAAGCAGATTACTCTCTCTTCCATCTTCCTTGCAATCAGAGGTGGCCATGTGACTCACCTCTGACCAATGAAGTATCAGCAGAAGTTTGGTAGGAAGAGAGTGGCACAGGGAAACTTTTGATTGCTGATAAAAGGTTCAGGGGTGGCTGGTGCCAACTCTCTCTCTATTCTTCCTACTTTTTTTTTTTTTTGAGTTGGAGTCTCACTCTGTCACCCAGACTGGAGTGCAGTGGCCGCTCCCGGCCACCACAGCCTCGACCTGCTGGGCTCCGGCGATCCTTCTGCCTCAGCCTTCCAAGTAGCTGGAACTATAGGCGCGCGCTACCACGCCCGGCTAATTTTTTGATTTTATTGTAGAGATGAGGTCTCGCTTGCCCAGGCGGGTCTCGAACCTGCGGGCTCAGGCAATCCACTCACCTCAGCCTCCCAAAGGCGCGGGATTACAGGCTGAGC
>CAUYQG010226228.1:0-13081 GCA_963574415.1 Tarsius wallacei
GTGGGTATCTATCTGAGGATGGGGAGACACCTCTTATCAACAAGGGTACCTGAACGAAATATTTTTGTATGCCTAACCCCTAACTGTACCCCACAATAACATAATAAAATAAAATAATATATAAAAAAAAAAAAAAAAAAAATTATGGTAGCAATGTGTAATTGCAGAAGTCAAATGTGACCTGTATTCCTCTGTTGTTATTGGTATATATTGAGTATTACAATTTTAAAACAGTTTTTTTCCTTGCTTAAAATGTGTATACATTTTTTGGGCATCCTCTGTAGTGGCAGGTTGTCAATAAATATATACTGAAAGAATGAATGAATGAAAATAATGAAATCTTTCTACTGAAAAAAGGTACATTTTACTTTTTTATTTCATCAGGAATTAGAACTAGATTCTTCAGATTCTGCAATTTTTAGACTATTCCCAGTTTTTAGGTATTTATTTATGACCCAGCACCATATAAGACAAGCACCTGGCTTCATAAACTATAATTATTTTGTGTATGTGAAAACTTTGTTTTTTCCCAATGTGAAAGCAGTCTGAAAATGTTAGTCATTAATTCCTATATGATTCTCATTGCAGGCACTTAAACACTTCCTGAAATGCCCAAACTCAGAAGATAATGTGGCCATAGAAATGGCAATTGAAACTGTAAGTAAACTCCGTAATAAAACTTGTAAGAATGCCACTATTTTTTACAATTTTTGAAGAAATTTCCAAATATATGCAAAAGTAGACCAAACAGCATGACAAACCACATACCCATATCTAAATGTTGAAACAGCTATTTATCCATGGACAATCTTATTTTATTAATATCCCATTCTCTTTCCTTGGATTATTTTAAAGCAAATCATAGCCATCATATATCATTTGTAGATACATTATCTATGTCTAAAAGATGAAAACCTTTGTATTTTCTTTTAGGTGTAACTTTCATGCAGTAAAATTCACAAATCCTAAGCGTACAACTTGATTAATTTTTTCACTTACATATACCTGTGTAACCCCCACCCAGATCAAAATAGAGAACATTTCCAGCTCCCCATAAGGCTTCATCATGTCACCTCCCAGTCAGCAACCCCCACCAAGGATGACTACAACTCTGATTTCTATCCTTATTGATTGGTGTTGCCTGCTTATGAACTTCATAGAAGGGGCATCATGCCTGTGTACTCTTTTGTGTCCAGCTTCTTTTTTTTTTTTTTTTTTTGAGTTGGAGTCTCACTCTGTCGCCCAGACTAGAGTGCAGTGGCCGCTCCCGGCTACCGCAGCCTCGACCTGCTGGGCTCCGGCGATCCTTCCGCCTCAGCCTTCCAAGTAGCTGGAACTACAGGCATGCGCTACCATACCCGGCTAATTTTTTTGATTTATTGTAGAGATGAGGTCTCACCAAGTTGCCCAGGTGGGTCTCGAACCCGCGGGCTCAGGCAATCCACTCACCTCAGCCTCCCAAGGCGCGGGATTACAGGTTGAGCCACCGAGCCTGGCTTGTGTCCAGCTTCTTTTGGCCAGCATTATATCTGCAAATGCATCTGTGTTCTTGCACATAGCAAGAGTCCATTGCTATGTGGAATTCTGCTATATGACTAAACCACAATTTATTTACCCCTTTCTCTGTGAATGGATATTTGGGACATATTATGAATGAAGCTGCCATAAATCTGTTCGTGTCTCTTGGTGAACATAAAGCACTCATTTTTATTTGGTATATATATCCAGGAGTAGAATTATTAGATCATAGGGTATACATGTTTTTAGCAATAGTAGGATACTGTGCCCAAACATTTTTTTCAAGGTGGTTACACCAATTTATATTCTACCAGCAATTTAAGAGATGTAGTTGTGCCTATCTTTACCAATACTTATCGATCTATTTCAGTTGAACTATGTGATAGATATATAGTGGTATCTTATTGTAGCTGTTTCTCATTTTTCTGATGACTAATTGAGCACCCTTTCATATGTTTATTGACCATGTGAAATCCCTCTTTTGTGAAATGCTGTTCAAGTCTTTTTTCCCATTTTTAATTGTGTCATCTTATTCTTACTGATTTGTAGAATTTTGTTATATGTTCTGGATGCAAGTCTTTTCATCAGATATATGTATGGTGAAAATCTCTCAAGGTGTGGATTGCCTTTTTATTCTCTGGTGGTGTCTTGATGAGCAGAAGTTCTTAACTTTTAATATAGTCCGATTTGTGAATATTTTAAAGTTAGTGCTTTTTAGTACAATTTAAGAAATCTTGGCCCAGCCCATTATCATAAAGCTATTTCCCCTATGTTTTATTCTACAAGTTTGATTGTTTTGGCTTTCTCATTTAGGCTTATGCCCATCCTGAGTTCATTTTTTTTCTTTTGAGATGGAATCTTGCTGTTACCCATGCTGGTCTCAAACTCCTGGGCCCAGGCTATCCTGCCAACCTCAGCCTCCCTTAAACCTCTTGGTCTCAAGCATTCCTAGTAGCTGGGGCTAAAGGCATGTGCCCAGCCTGAATTAATTTTTGTCTATGGGATGAGGAAGAGGTGAAGGATCTTTCTTTTCCATGTAGATATCCAGTTGGCCTAGCATCATTTATCAAGTACCATCCTTCCCCCACCTCCCAAATGACCATGGGACATTTGTCATAGATGAAATGACCATATATGTATGAATATGGTTGGATTCTTTAGTTTCTTTGATTCAGTTAACTATCCTTATACTAATGCCACATGATCTTAATTATATGCATTATATATTATAATCTACTTTCTGTTTCTATGGATTTGCCTATTCTAGACATGTCATATAAATGGAATCATAGAATATGTGACAGCCTTTTGTGCCTAGCTGCTTTCATTTAGCATAGCTTTTCAAAGTACATCCATATTGTGGCATGTATCAGAATTTCATACCTTTTTATAGCTGAATAATACTTCATTGTGTGAATATACCACATTTTATTCATCTGTTCATTAGTTGATGGACATTTGGATTGTTTCTGCTTTTTGGCTATTACGAATAATGCTCCTGTGAACATTTGTGTCCAAGCTGTGGTGTAGATATGTGTTTTCATTTCTCTTGGGCATGTTGCTTAAGAGTGGAATTGCTAGACCACATGTAAACTCTGTGCTAAACGTTTTGAGAAACTACCCAACGGTTTCCCAAAGCAGCCGTACCACTGTACACTCGCAGAAGTTCTGTATGAGAGTTCCAATTTCTCCAATGATAATTTCTTGATATTTTCAGGTATCTAGTTAGAGTTCAGATTTCTTCAGCTCTTGAATAAATGCTTTTTCACAATTGAGTAGTTCACGTCCAAATCTAAACAAGGTTCTTACATTACATTGAGTTTATATGTGCTTTAAGTCTCTTTTAATCTTCATTCCTCTCCCTCCTCTCTCCTTCCCTCCCTCTCTTTTTCTCTCTGGCTCACTATCTCCTATTGGCCCCCGCCATTTATTTGCTAAGAAAATGGGTCATTTGACCTGAGGAATTTCTTACACTTAGATTTGGCTGTTTGTGTCCTTGTGGTATGATTTCCATGTATTTTCCACTAAGTAGGAGTTAAATCTAAATACTTGATTAGGAATAGATTTGGTATTTTTAGAAAAACAACTCCATAGGTGGTGTCATGTACTTCCGATTTCGTCACAGCAGTTGGCCCATGTCTTCAGTCAGCTCGGGCTGCCATAACAAAATTCCATAGTCTGGGTGGCTGAAACAACAGAAATTTACTTCCCACAGTTCTGAAGTGTGAGAAGCCCTAGGTCAAGGTGCTGGCAATCAGTTTCTGGTGAAGCTCTCTTCTTGGCTTGCAGACAGGCACCTTCTCACTGTGTCCTTGGTGAGTATACACATAGAAAGAGAGGGAATATCGCTCTCCCTTCCTCTTCTTATAAGGCCACAAATCCCATCCTTATGGCCTAATCTAGCCCTAGTTACCTCCCATAGGCCGTGTCCAAATACCTTCACATGGAAGTTAAGGCTGCAACATATGAATTTTGGGGGGACACAAACATTCAGTCTGTAACAACCCATAATTTTCATTACTTCTCTTTTTATGATGTTAAGACTGATTAGTGGGTATAGATGTGGTCAGCTAGCAACCTTTCACCTAATGGTTTCAGCAGCCATTATTTCATTAGGGTGTACAGAATAGTGAGTCTATCATTTCTTCTGCATTTATTAGCTATAATTCTTTTATACAGAAGAACTCCCCTCCCCCCATCAGCTATTTGGTTACTCTAAGATGAAGGAAAGATAGGGTAAATACTTGATTTTTTTCCCCCCTTTGTTTACTAGTTTCCACAACAATGGGTTGGTTTCCTAGCACCTCCAAAGGTGACCAATGAGGTACTAATCTTTTTAATATCATTATGAACTCAGGAATTATAACATATTTGATGTATTTCAATCTACTACAGTTGATATTATTTTTAATTCCCTAAATTGTCCTTTTGACACAATCCCATTCATATTTGAGAACATCCTTGCTCTCATGGGTAAGATCTTACAGATTCTGTTTCTTGCCCTAGACCCGGAATCAGTCATTTCTCTAGGGAGTTCTGATTCCTTTGAATGAAAAATGTTATTTAGAGACCACAACTTATATGCTAGGAGTATTCACTGCTACTGAATTGATCACTGTTTCTAAGCCTTTTCAGTAAGAGTGTTGACATTTTTACTGTGACTTACAAAAATTATTTTTCTAAAAGTATCTAAATTTGAAGCTGCAGTGAAATTGTGTAGGAAACAAAATTATTCTCCAGCCATTCAAAAAAAAAGGCTATTGTAAAAATAGTCTCTTATTCTTCTCTTATTCTCTGCTTTTCTCTGTGTATCCACATTTTCTAAGATCTGCTTCCTTCAGGAAGCTGGAATCAACACTGAGAGCAGTGCCCAAGAGCACAACTTCCACCTTTCTGACCAAAGAAGGACTCAGACTCTGGTCTCAAATTCCTAAGTCCAGGAGGGCTCTGGTTGGGTAGTTCAGCTGTACCTAAGTCACAGAACTGCTGTGAGGATTAAGTAAATCAAAACACGTAAAGGGCTTGGACAGGTGCCAAGCAGAAAGTGTTGCCAGATACAGTAAATAAAAGTACAGGATGCCTGGTTAAATGAATTTCAGAGAAGCAATGAGTGAATTTCATGCTAAGCATGTCCCACGCAAAATTTGGCAAACCTACCAGCAGAGTCAGCACTCAGCAAACATTCACCATTGGTTTTTAGAACCAGCAATAATGGCAGCTGCCACTGGGGGATCAGTCAACTGGTGGCCACAGGGATGGAATATCCTTCCTGGCCAAATTGTGTCTAATTCACACCCCTAAACACAGTTCTATAGCCACAGAGATGGAGTCCTCTAAGACATGGAACTCACTAGAACCCATGGTTGAAGTGGAAGTAGAAGCATTTCTCAGAAGAGTTGAAGGAATGAACATCAGACAGTTAGTGATGTCCCTTGCAGCTCTCTGGTTCCTCTTCTTTCGTTGGTATTATTTAATCCCACTGAAAGGAGGGACATCCAGTCCCTCCTGTGTGTGGGGCCTTCCTCACCTCAGGCAGCTTCTGCCTTCCTGTCTCCATAAACTGTCTCTAGTCGGCCCCACTGATCTCTCACTTGCTAAACACACAAGCCTCTTCTCAGTCTTCTCTGAGCTCCATGTTACAATGGCATTTTACACCAGGGTACTACATTGGTCCTGGCATTTCTACTACATGCTTCTACTGTTCTTGTTACTTCTCAGATGGTCCCTTTGCAGCCTCCTCCACTGGTTCGTCCACCCCCTCAATGCAAGTGTTCCTCTGCAGCCCATCTGTACCCTTCTGTTCATGTTCATTTTGAGTGGTCATGTCGACTCCCTGCTGGCTCTCACTTCCATCCTGACACTTTGGTATACTCAGCGTCCCCAGTGGCAGCTGCCAGTATTGCTGGTTCTAAAAGCCAATGGTGAACTTTGACTGAGTGCTGACTCTGCTGGAAGGTTTGCCAAATTTTGCACTGGACATGCTTAGCATGAAAATCGCTCATTGCTTCTCTGAAATTTACATTTAACCAGGTGTCCTGTACTTTTATTTACTGTCTCTGGCAGCACCCTGCTTGGCACCCATCCAAGCCCTTTATGTGTTTTGACTTAATCCCCACAGCAATTCTGTGACTTAGGAATAGCTGTCACCCTCCTTGAGGCCCCACGAGTAACCTGCCCAAGATCACACAGGTTGCAAACTGTGTTGCTGTATTGACTTAAGCAGGCTGGCTCCAGGGCCCGAGCTTTTAGCCATGTCTCTGAACTGACTTATTCACCCAAAGCCATCAAGAGAAACGCTCTGCCATTTCTATCCTCATATCCCTCCCTTAGTGCAATGGCAAGAGCAGAGATGACACAGAGTGGTGAGAGCTTAGCTTTCTCTTTCTGACAGCTGCCACAGTCGGTGAACTGTGTGGAATCCTGCAGCCCAAGAGCTGCTTTGCCCACGGGCACTATGTGATCGCATATAATCAAGTCTACTCGGCTCACTCTTCCTCTGTTGCCCAGACAACTTCCAATGTGTCCTCTTACCTTCCCCTGAGGTTTTAGCAAGCCGGGCATGCACTGAGTCCCTCATGACCGTTTTCTTCATTGCCGGCGGCTTTTCTCACTGCAATGTCATTACCGTGCGAGCAGGACAGTGCTGCCCTGCTCCGTGTCCCTCTCCTCGGTTGAGCTCCAGGGGAGTTTTGGCTCACCTCTTTTTAGTAGACACAAAACTCTTAAGCCTCCAAATTTTGTCAATAATTCCCTAATGTTGCTCCTAGATTCCTGACCTCACACATTCTGTTCCTACTAACTAAAATGGATACGTCTCCATCTCCAATATAGTCCTTTTTTTTTCCTGACCACCCAATGCTTCAGTGATTTAACTCTTACCTTTATGGAGATGACTTTAAAATCTCAAGATTTCTAAGCCCAGGTCCTCTTAGGAACTCCATCGCACATTTGCCTGCCCTCTTCTGGGCGCTGCTGGCTGGGACACGCACCGCCCTCTCCTTTGGGTTCCACGTAGCCATGTGCAGGTGTGCTTGCTGGGAGCCACTGCAGCCAAGGCACTCAGTGGGATGCTGCTGTGTGAGGCCAGCTCTCAGGCTTCTGATGCTGTTTTTGAGGCATCATAGCCACTGATCCTGAGAAAGTTTTCACTGGGATATCCAAGAAGTGTATTCTCTGTATGCGTAAAAGAATCCAGGGTGTTAGACATGGCAGCTGAGGAAAGCTAGCGTCTAAGGGTGGGTTTTGTATTCCTTCACTCCACAAGCAAGTGAAGAAAGGCCCTGGTCTGGATCGTATTCAGGCCCTTCACTATAGATGCTTTCACATGTCTTTGTTCCATCTCCTTAAGCAGAAGATGATTTGACTTTTTCTCCCTCTTGCGAGGTTTAAGATGCTGAATTTACTGGTTTCTTCTCTTATTTACCAGGTTGGACAGGCTAAGGATGAGCTGCTGACGAATCAACTGATAGACTACCTCATGGGGGAGAATGATGGCATGCCCAAGGTACTGAGGGCTGGCTTCATTGGCGTGGCATGCCGTAGTGAGGGTTTTCCTCTGTTCTGCCTGGTTTTGCCTATCACACTTTTGCAACATCAGCTTATAAAATTGTCTCTCTGAAAGTGGCCATAGATTATCTAGACAGACCCTGTGTTCTAAAGGATAGCATGTATATTCTTTAAAATTGTCATTTCCCCCTGTGAGACAGCCATTCATCTCAAGAAAACAATCCTTGCCACCCACAATTTTTATCAAATATAATTCTGTTTATTCTAGGCATTATGAAAAATGATCATTGGAACTATGACTTAACACTGATCCGTAAAAATCAGAGTGTGATTTGTTTATGTTTCAAAAATTATGGAAATTAACAAAAATCATATAAGCATAAAAGAAACTCACTATAAGTACAAAGTAGAAATAAATCATTACAAGTATATTTTCAAAATATGTGATCACTGTGGCTTCCTGCAGAAATCAGTCTCCTCTTGGGCCTGGTGAGAAAGACTCACATGCCTCTGAGAACACCCCAGAGCTGTTTCTTATTCTTTGCTTTATGTTCAAGGAGATTTGCTTGTGAAAAGCAAATCTCACCGATTTGAAGAGAGGGCGCTCGAATGTCACAGCTGAAGAAGACAGTAGCAGTTCCTGAGTCTATTACTTTTATCCTGCGGATAAAACCACTGAGCCCTAGAGAGACTAAGTTAACCTGCCAAAGGACACAGTATCTGAACTGTTCCAGTCCACCTCCCATGATGTCCATTTAGTCTGATAATCATCAAGTACATGAAATTGTTTAGAGTTGGAACAGGAATGGAAAATGGTCAAAGGCCAAAGAAATTTACAGACCAGAGAAAATTTATATATGTGTAAAACTGCTTGAAATTTTGCAAAGTTGGTACATTGTATAAGAATACATGTTGTTTCCAAGCACGTGACAGATACTCTGAAGCCAGAGCACTGTGGCCCACATCCTGGCTCTGTCCCTCCCCGATGTGTTTCAGTTTCTTGTCTGTGAAATCAGGATAATAGCACCCTCCTTGTAGGGATTTAAATGAGGATTTAAATGAGTTAATAATTCTCAAGTACATGGCAAACTATCTGGCTATATTAAACCCTGAAAAATGCTTGATAAATAAATGAATTCTATATTCATTGGATTTTTGAAAGCAATGTCCAGTCTTAGCTACTGGCAGATGAATGTGATGCTATCTGGAATGCAAAACTCTAGGAATTCTCCCCTTAGCGAATGAAGAGAGTGATGTTTCTCTAACGCTTTGTGTGTCAGGATGCCAAGTACCTGTTCCGCTTGTACATGGCCCTGAAGCAATACCGAGAAGCTGCCCGGACGGCCATCATCATTGCCAGGGAAGAGCAGTCTGCAGGTGGGTCCACACCATGCGTGTGTTTCTCCCCAAGCAGCCTTTTTCTGTTTCTCTTTTTCTTTTTTGAGACAGGGTCTCACTGTGTTGCCCAGGCTGGAGTGCAGTGGCACAATCACACCTCTCTGTAGCCTCCAACTTTTGGGCTCAGGCAATTCTTCCACCTCCTCCTCCCTAGTATCTGGGACTACAGGAACATGCCACCATGCCCTGATAATTTTTTGCATTTTTTTCTAGAGACGAGGTCTCATTATATTGCTCAGGCTAGTCTCGGAACTCCTGGTCTCAAGTGATCCTCCCATCCTCCCAAAGTGCTGGGAATACAAGCATGAGTCACTGAGACTGGCCAAGGCTTGAGGTTTTTAAAAGCATGCTCTGACATCAGAACGAGGGCTCAAAATGAAACCCAGGAGCCCTGATCAGCACACTGCTGCAGAGAGAAATGACAAGAAGCACCTGCAGTGGGCATGAGGAAGAGAGGCTGATGTGGGAGGCTGAGATGGTAGACTTGGGGCCCGGGGGAGCCCTGAGGAAGACTAAGGCATCTAGGAGGACACCACTGTTTTTTACAGAAGAGACTGGCTGGGTGTTCAGAACATCAACTAACATAGGAATGAACCATTGCTTAGTTACTTTACACAGGCAATGATCAGCCCTTTGCAGTCGGATGTGCCCTCGGAGGGAACATAGTAAATCTTGCAAACAACTCGAATGCCCCCTCTCAGGGACATAAAGAACTTGCAATTGGTTCCAACGCTATACTATTTAATACGAAGTGATTTGTTTTTCACTATTTTGTAAGAAAGTGCAGTTGAGTCGCTGGAAGGTGAGATGTCTCCGAGTGCAAAGGGTTAAGACACAGCTAATCACATAATTATCCAAATTCTCTTGTAAGATAAGGGTCCATAGAACATCTTCAGATTTCATCCTTTGCAATAATGTCATTTTTACAATGCTTTCTTCAAGGAAACTATCGGAATGCACATGACGTTCTCTTCAGCATGTATGCAGAACTTAAGTCCCAGAAGATCAAAATTCCCTCCGAGATGGCCACCAATCTCATGATTCTGCACAGCTATGTCCTAGTGAAGGTGAGGCCCTTGGAGTGACTGGGGACATTGCCTGCTAGGTGTGTGACCCCATTGGGGTTTGCCCTGGGTGCCTCTCTGTTGGATTAGAGCAACTTCCCCATCTCTCTATTGTCAAGTGACAAAAGCAAGATACAGGGGAATCCCACAGTATGCTGCCTGTGTGTACAAAAAGGCAAAGGGTAGGAATAAAGATATTACAGAGAACAGTAGAAACATGCTGAAGAGACTAGCAAATGTGGCTTCCTAAAGGGCACAAGGCAGGGCGACCCAACACCAGGCCCTGATGAGGGGATGGGCAGAAGCCGGGGATAACTTCACCCGCGTGGCTTTTAACCTTGTTTGATTTTGAAACACATAAATGTATTACCTGTGCCAAAAAAAATAGATTCACTTATTTTTGTTTATCTAGAACTTATTCATTTATTTGTTTTAAGTTAGTGTTTTATAAAATTCTACTGTTTTTAAATATTATTTATTTTCCATCTGAATACAAAAATAATACACATTCACTAAGAAAATTTAGAGAATATAGCAAAGAATAGTGAAAAAGTAATTCATCCTTTAAATTCATCACCTAGATATAACAATCGTTAACACTGAGTTGTATATATTTTTCTATGGTCTATAATGCATGTGTGTACCTTTTTTATTTATTTTTATACCACATTGGGATTATACTTATGTCCACTTGTATATTGTTTTTTATCAGTAATTATCAATAGAAGCAAACAGATCATGCAAACATTGAGTACTTGTACATGTAACTTACATAAGTGTCTTATGTATGTGTATATCTATATGTGCATCTTTCTATACACATATCTCTATAAAGACACAGGCAGACTCCAACTTATATATTTTTACAGATTGTTACTTATGCCAAAGTACATCTTGCCATATTAATGCTACATTAGTTCTCTGGCCAGTTCACAAGAACTTATTTAACTTTGCAGATTCCCTCCATAGTGTAGCCATGTTACAAATGATTTAAATCATAACTATTTTTATATTGACACTGTCAAATAGAACATTTTACTGTGTATAGAACTCTTCTGTGTCTGTGCTGCCCAGCAGGCTAGCCATTGCCTAGCTGTAGAACATTTAAAGCGCAGCTCTACAACTGATAAGCTAAGTTTTTAATTTTATGTAATTTTTTTTTTTTTTTTGGAGTCATAGTCTCACTCTGTCACCCAGGCTGGATTGCAGTAGCATACTCACCACCACCAGAGCCTTAACCTGTTGGACTCAGGTGATCCTTCGGCCTCAGCCTTCCAAGTAGCTGGAACTACAGGCACACACTACCACACTTGGCTCATTTTTCTTAATTTATTGTAGAGATGAGGTCTCGCCAAGTTGCCCAGGCTGGTCTCAAACCTGTGGGCTCAGGCAGTCCTCTCACCTTGGCCTCCCAAGGTGCTGGGATTTTAGGTGTGATCCACCACACCCAGCCCTATATAATTTTAATTTTTAAGTTGAAATAGCCACAAAAGATTAATAGCTAGAGGCCATGTTGGACCTCACAGGTCTGTAACACTGACAATAAGGGAAGTGTATTTAGAATTCCAACTAGAAACCTCCAGGAGTGCATTTCCCTTCAGAGAAGCAAGAAGGTTCTTCTTGAGAAAGCAAGGGGTCGAGAGGAGGAGGGAGGGCTTTCTCACCTTTAGACATGGGTGGTGATATCAGTGTTCCGGAAACACAGAATTCAGCAAAACAAAGCCTTTAGGAGTGGAGGGAGAGATAGAAATAAGTAGGAGATGAGGAACAAAAATAGGGATTCCTGGCCAGATGCAGTGGCTCACACTTGTAATCTCAGCACTTTGAGAGGTCCTGATGGGAGAACTGCTTGAGCCCAAGAGTTCATGACCAGCTTAGGCAACATGGCAAGACCGCATCTCTACAAAGTATTAGCCAGGTGTGGTAACATGTACCTGTGGTCCCAGCTACTTGGGAGGCTGAGAAGGGTGGATCCCTTCAGCCCACGAGGTTGAGGCTACAGTGAGCTGTGATCATGCCACTGCACTCTAGCCTGGGTGACAGAGTGAAACCTATGACTCAAAAAAAAAAAAAAAAAAAAAATAGGCATTCCTGGAAGAAGTCCTCCGGGAATAGGACTGTAACTACTAGAAGCCCTGGGGGTGCTTCTGGGGTCCTTTTCTTTTCCTCTGGCCCCAAGGTTGGCCCACCACTTCTACTCTGGCCAGACATTTTCCTCCCTTCCCACTGAAGAGCACCCTTGCCATTTTCTTCTCTGCTCTCATCTCTTAGGCAGCACCGAGCATTTCCAGGATTTTCTAAGATTTTTAACTGCTTGTGGTTTCAGAGGGGAAGCTTTCAGACCCTACCAAGTCAGAAAAAAATGATGCAGAAATGCCATAGGCATCATTGACCTAAAGAGCTGAAGACAGATTCATCCCCTCTTCAGGGGAAATCTGGCCTCGGCTTCGGTGGGGCTTCCCCCATAGCTGGGACAGGGACTTTGGCTGAAGGATGGCCTAGGACCTCTGGCTGTGCACAGCTGAACTGGGCCATGCTGAGGCCCAGAGAGGCAGCAGAGAGGGAGGAGGCCAAGCAGAGGGCTTCCATCCCCCTGCTGTGGGTTCCACTCATGTCTGTCTATTAGGCTGTGGTGCTCAGCAAGTCAGACCAGCATCTGCCCACTGCAAGTCATGTTCTCCCCAGGTATCATCAATGCTGACTCCTGACTGCCCCCTGCCCTACCCTGTGGTCTCCTCATCTCACACCTGGGTGACAGCAGGGGCTTTGAGGTCTGACCCTGCCCCTGCTTCAGGCTCGTCTCATCCTAAATGCGCCCTCCCTATATCACTGCCCCACCTGTACTCGCTGACCTCAGGCCTCCCACCTTTCAGTGCCCCATACCACAGGCAGTGCCCTCTTCCTTAAACAAATCATTCTCAGCCAGGCTCAGTGGCTCAGCCTGTAATCCCGCACCTTTGGGAGGCTGAGGTGAGTGGATTGCCTGAGCCCGCGGGTTCGAGACCCGCCTGGGCAAGCGAGACCTCATCTCTACAATAAATCAAAAATTAGCCGGGCGTGGTAGCGCGTGCCTGTAGTTCCAGCTACTTGGAAGG
>CAUYQG010226229.1:0-18140 GCA_963574415.1 Tarsius wallacei
CTTTTTCCACTGCTCGAAACAGTTTATGAACTCATCAATTCTGAGGCCTTTTAGTGCTTTTGCCGCTTTTTGTTTCTTGCCTCTTCTACACCGACAAAACATTTTCCTTTGAGGACTTTCTTCATCCTGGGAAACGAGAAAATGTCACTCGGGTTTTTTTTGGGTGAATCGGGCGGGTGGGGTATGGGAGTTATGCCATTCGGGGTCAAAAACTGCTGAACACTCAGTGTGCTGTGTGCAGGTATGCTTATAAATCACCCATCATGAAATGGGCAAACACAATGAAAGAAACTCCAATTTCCAAAAATTTCACTGAAGCCGAACACAGCCTCTCATAACAACGCTAGCTGGTACATTGATGTTGATGGGTTCCTACAACACTTACCTAGCAGGAGAAGCCTGTACAATCCAAAAAATGATTCTGTGTTTGTTCTGGGAGGGTTATGCCTCATATACGAAAAGTTCATGCTGTGCTTGTAGAAAAAAAAAATCTTCCCAGTCCAATTTTCTGTACGTGGAATTGTATCCGAATTACTGCCAATGTTTATATTCAAATCCTAAAATGTTTATGTCAGCTATCTGTGTAAAATAAAATTGAGAAATATGTTGTTTTGAAACCACAACACCCCAAAGAATATGCATACACCTTGGCAAAAGGAATGTATACACTGAGACATACCAGATGGCTCTTATCAAGGGTCTAAATTAGGGAAGACTGAATTCTTGCTATGTATCCTGATTAAATAAAAAATCATTCTTCTGAATAAAAGTTGATCATCAGAACTCTGTCCTCCATCAAAGTTACATTGTTGGGGTCCAGAGTTGAATTGGTCAAGACCCTCTTAGGGTTTTGTTTGTTTGTTTGTTTTTGAATAGGGCTAGAGGTCTTATTATGTTGCCCAAGCTAGTCTTGAACTCCTGGCCTCACGTGCTTCTCCCACCTTGACCTCCCAAAGTATCAGGATTACAGGTGTGAGCCACCATACCTGGACTTTTCTTGCATTTTTTTAAATTGGTGAGCAACAGTAAACAAATTTGGCTGATATATGAAATATAATTTATTGGAGAGAGAGTGGGCAGTTGAGAAAAGAATTTGAAAGGCCTGAGGATAAAGCTCAGAAACAGTGTACAATATGGCACTGACATTTAATCAGAAAGAACTACTCAATCATCTGGCATTCATAAGTTTTCTCTACTAATTGTCAAAAATGAGCACCATTTTACCCACCACTCTCATCCTCTGTCATTTTTGTAATTTGGCCGATTGAGCAATCAGAGTGAAAAAAATTTGATTGGTTTCGTTTGGACCATGTGACTGCCTTCGGGTTACAGGGGAACAGAGTGCCTTGCTTTATTTCCCTACCACAAGGTCACTAAATGGGTTTGGTATGCTGTTGCAAGGGCAGCGAGTGTTAGGGAACAAAAATACCAATTAATTTCATTAAAGGGTCTGATGGGTTCTTAACTTGGACTTCCTCACTAAAATTGTGACTTTTTGTAAATGTTTTTGTGGATGCAGTTTTCTTCCCTCAAGGAAGCACAATGGCTAGAACTGCTAGAAAACATTGCGTTTGAGAATGTTTTCTCCCCCCAAAACCAAATGTCTTCAGAACAAGTAATCTTTTTTTTAACATTGTAAGACACATGTTTTATTTAGCATATAAAGTTCTCAGTCTACATAAAATAGTGTAATTATATTATGCACACAGTAAGAATTACAACCACACAGACCCAACTATGTCCTTGTTCTTTATAATCACAATGATGATTACTATGCCATCCTGAGAAAACCTGTGACAAAATCTGAGATTGAAAACTAGCTTCCGAAATGTTATGCCTCTTATTTTGGCAATTTTTAAAATCTTGTTTACTGCTTTGTAAAACAATTTTACTTTTAGAAGAAGGACTTCTCATTCTATCCAGAGAGAGAAAGGGCGATCCTGTATTTTGTCATTTATTATATAATCTCAATGGAAAATAGAGGTTTGTTCCCAAATAACGTGTAAGTGAAATGCATTTTGAGTCAAGTAAAAAACGTAACTTTCAACAGATTATTCAGCAAATTAATGGAGGTCAGATTGAGCAACGGTCACTATGCCTGGAAATAGAAATAGTAACTGCTGTTATGAAATAGAAGGCTTGGCCTTCTCTCTCAAGGAAATTTATAATGATCTCTGATATTAACCTGTTCATAAAATATATAATAGAGAGAAGACCAATGACCCATTCTTGACATTTTTATTCTGTGAAACAGCTCCACGTCTGAAATATTTCATTTCAATACTCTAATCTCAGAACACAACTTCCTGGTCTCCCTACTCTTCCTCTTGCTGGCTCACCAACTCTTCTAATGATTTCATTGAGGCTGGTCCCTTCACTTTTCCATTTTCTCTAATACATCTGCTCCCTCTGGCTCTAGAACAGTGGTTCTAAGTTGGGGGGGATTTTGCCTCTCGGAGGACATTTGATGACATCTGGAGACATTTTTTATCTTCAAGCTCAGTAAGAAATATTTGCACTCAGTTTTCCACTTTTCTGTATTTTAGAAAAGAACATTTAAAATTTGTCCGAGGGTTAAAGAAAAAAGAAGCTTCGTTTTGAAATGTAGTGTTTGTTGAAATGCTGTTAATTAAGTCCTCGGAGTTTGGAAGATAAAGTTCATCTGGAATATGAAACAAAGCATCCAACCATCCTTCATTCTTTTGTAACTGCTTTTCTAGCAGAGACCAACCCTGGGCGAAGCCAATCACTTCCCTTCTCTGTGCATGGGTGGGCCAACATACAGTAGTCCTTAAGGAAGTGGACAAGTTCGTTACCACTGGCCCTCCTCAGCCATCCTACCATCACCATTCCTGGCCAGCTCCCTCTCTGTTCTCCAATAATGAGTATTTCAAAACTTCTCTGCTCTCTTCAGATTTCTCCTACTTCCTTCTCACTCTCAACCACCAGATAAAAATTTCCTCATGTCCAATGTACTGTCAGGTACTTGAGTCTACAAGCAGAATGAACCCCGCAATCATCCCTGGGCAGAATCAACAGGCCACACACAGCACAATTATCTTCTATGATTTCCAGCTGAGGAGGGAGGTTGAGCATGGGGGCATTCTGTTTCCAAACGGCCCAGCATATTTTTAGGTAAAAACAAATGTTTCTACAGTAAAGTATAAAGTATAAAATGATCAATCATTATGTCTTTAATACCTGCAAATATCTCTAAAGAATGTGACTATCTCTAAAGAATATCTCGTTTTATTTACTCTTATTTTATTGAGACATTGAGATTTATAATTTAATATGATGTTTATGAGCCGGGCTTGGTGGCTCAGCCTGTAATCCCGCGCCTTGGGAGGCTGAGGTGAGTGGATTGCCTAAGCCCGCGGGTTTGAGACCCGCCTGGGCAGGCGAGACCTCATCTCTACAATCAATCAAAAAAAATTAGCCGGGCGTAGTAGTGCACGCCTGTAGTTCCTGCTACTCGGAAGGCTGAGGCGGAAGGATCGCTGGAGCCCAGCAGGTCCAGGCTGCGGTGGCCGGGAGCGGCCACTGCACTCCAGTCTGGGCGACGGAGTGAGACGCCAACTCAAAAAAAAAATTTAAAAAAATATGATGTTTATGAGTCAAATCTTCTGTTTTGGAACATAAACCAATTCCTGAGAGCCCGATTTCTACTATGGAAATGATAAAACCAAGACCTTTGTGAAGCCAGGAACCAGATCCTAGGTATGAGAATGTCTCCAAGTTGCATAATATCCTGTAAGTCTTGACCTAAAACAGTCAGTGGTCTTACGTGTTTTTGTTACAGACATTAACAAAGCACTTTTTCTGATGGTCACTTTCAGGATACATCAGATTTGACTTCCTAAAGGGTAATCCCTCAACATTCCTTCTAATTAGTACTGATTACTGCCTGCAAGGAGAGCACAAAAGTTATTTATTTCATCGTATTTGTTATCTCCAGTGAAGAAGATGGATGGCTTCCCTTCTGAGTGTCAATCTGAAGTCAAAAAGAGGAGGTTGAAAGTACTTAAAGTCTCAAGTTTGTGCACATTATAGCCTTACTGACTTGCCTTCAAGATCCTTTCAAAGTAAAATCCTGTGTCTCAGTCAATGCCTGATTTCAGTTCAGACTCACCTCTCTGGACTAGCTCTTCCAGACAGTTCTCCCTGCACTACTCTCCGATGGCACTTGGTGCTGCATTTCAGTGCTGTAATGAGTGGCTTTCTTGCTGGGGAAGAATTGGGATTATACTTAGACCATTCTTGTAGCTTCAGAATGTAGTACAACTGTGGATCAATATGTTTGCTGAATAAACAAGTGGAGTATAACGTAGCTCAGCACAGGAGACAAAGGGGTAATCAAAATGAATTTTTGAAGTCTTTTTATAATTTGATTTTAGGGTAGAATTAAGGATCTAAGGAACATAACTCTGGTTCCGTGTTGAAGGTAAATGAAATGGCATGTTTAAAACTAAAAGTACCACTACCATATGTCTAATCAAGTCAGCTCTATCAGTTTCACTGTGACTGACTCATTTAGTGAGAACAGCAAGCTTATGTATTTAAATGTGTGCTTAGCTTTGACTTCTCCACCAAAAAATAGAAAGGGAGTCACTGTGTCTTCACAAGGATTTCCTAATTTGTTGGGGTGGTTTTGTACTAGGTCCATTTAGCTGAGCTGGAACTAGACGTCCCCAAATTCCTACCCCATACAGCTCCTAGTTAAGGCAGAGCCACAAGAGAAATTTGCAGGAGATTCGGAAGACGAAAGCAAGGCAGGTGTTACATCCTGAAGGTTGGTGTAGAGCTTGCACCTGTTGTCACCAGTGTGCTTGCTCACCTTGTCATCACCGGGCAACAGCCAGGCCCAGTTTCTCCTGCAGCAACTCCTCGTCCAATTTCTCCAAGTCCTGGGCCTGGTGCATATGCAGCTGCATGGCAAAGAGCACTGGCTTCTTCCGCAAGTATCTAGGTAGAAGGTTGGAGGGTGTTGTGGTCTGAATGTCTGCGTCTTCCCAAAATACGTATGTTGAAATCCTACCCCCAAGGAGATGGTGTTATGTGAACCAATCACCTTCCAAAGGCCCCATCTCCTAATATCACCACATTTGTAATTAGGTTTCAACTTGTAAATTTGGGGGGCACACAAACATTCAGACCATAAGCACATATTTTTAAAAATCAGAGTAATTGCTAACCGGGAGTCAATAGTGTCACACTAATCTTATGAAGCACTCATAGGACTGACTGCAGCATTTATATAAAATAGCCATTCAACTTGTAATGATTAGTTGGTCCGTTCATATGGAACCAGTCTCTACTCAATCCAGATGGGATTTAGAGTAGCCCAGTGTAGTATCGTGTAGTACAGCATGTCATTGAGAATAAAAATAGAAAATACAGTACATCTGAAGAACTTTTAAGTACTTAAAAGCAGAGAAAAATAATTACATAAGCCAATAAACTTGAATAAGCCAATAAAAGACTTTCTGGAAATTAAGTCAGGTGATTTGAACTTTGTTTTATTTTCTTATTCTAAAAATCACTCAAATGTGAATTGGCAAAATCAGAGTCACTCAGTAAAAGATTCAGTAATCACCCTTCTCTGCCCTCATAGTCTATAGAGAGGATTCTTCTGAAAATTAAAGGCAAAATAAAACAAAGAACAAAGCCATACACTTTATGGGCACCTTTGAATCTCAATCTTGAGCTGCCCTCTCTCTACTTGAGAGAAATGTGTCCTCACACAGGAGGAGCTTACTGATTCCCATCATGTCCAATTTCATTTTCTACTCCAATTTCCACTGTTGCCAGCCATCCCCTCTACTCCCTTTCCTGGAGACCTGGGACTGGTAACTTTCTGTTAACAAAGTGCCTTGCCCATAGTAGATGCCAAGAAACAACTTCTATGATGAAGAGGATCTCCTGCCGACGTGGGCATAGTTCTACTTTCCACCCATGATGAAGGAATGCCATATATCAGACAGAGCTTGAGACTTGAAATTCCTTCTAGATCTAGCACTTCAATTTGCATGAATTCTCTTTTCTCAGGGGCTCTGTTTTCTCAGGGGCTCTGTTTTTTCCTCCTCCCGAGTGAATTCCAAATATTATTTGCAGCTCAGAGAACAGAGTCCTCCTATAAAGTCCACCACAGTAGACATCAATAGAGAGCTGGTATTGTAGTTTGCTTTGCCTGGCTGGATTGACACCTGCCAGGACTGAATGAATGTCTGCCATCAGCTCAGATATGCAGAGCAGTATGGCACCACCTGGATACCAAATGGAGGTCAGGTGCTCATCTGCTTCCTGCCTTCCTTCCCAGGCAGTCAGCAAGTCTGATTCTGCCTTCAATTAGAGATGACTAACCATTGCAATTGGCTCTTAAGAAGCATCTGGCTGTATCTACCAGGCACCTGCTAGCACTGATTTACTCACCTCTCTAGTATGTTAGGTAAGATTTTGTAAAGTTTATCACAAGGCACTCTACTGTTAGGCCTAAATTCTTTAGGAATTGTTGAAACAGTTTCCGAGAGAAGAGGCCTTTTGTAGATCAGAACAACCAAAAGATTAACTCCTGCAGCCAGAAGAACCCCCAAGCAATATTAGCTTAAGTAGCTACCAAAGAAAAACCCTGAGAAAAATCAGTTCCAGAAAAAGGAGAGTATCTGGAGTGTATCTGGAATAGTCCCCAGGTAATTTCACACTAGTATGAAGCCCTGAAATATTATTATTAATCAAACCAAACCCTTCCAGCTTGGAATTTGTTTATTTTCATGCACAGTGATAACACAGTGGGATCTCATGGTGATATGAGATGTTGTACATGAGTGACAGCTGTCATCCCAGCTCTGAGGATGTCAGACAATTAGGCCCAAAGGACTTGTTAGTTTGCCTCGTCTTGAGTGGTGAAAATATTGGCAACTGGGTCCAAAAGACGTCTGAATACCAGAGCTTTATGAAAGAGATTAGTTAATTTTTCCCCTGTTACTTTTTTTTTTCACACAAAAAGTACCTTAGCACATAAGTTACAAGGACCTCTGGCTGATAAGTGATTTATTCTAAAAACACTGAACATAGTCAGGAGAAAGCAATTCCTGCTATTTCCCCAGCTTGGAACTTGGACCCACTCCAGGCATTTCTGTCTGAACCAGGCCCAAGCAACCCCATCTGGGGTATTAGCAAACTGATGAGATCTTCTGTTTTGTAAAAATCCTATAGCCTTACCAAAGTACAAGCAGCCTGGCTTTATCTTATAGGTCTCTGAACAGAATACTTATGTATTTTCTAATTTAGTTGAAAATTTAAGGCCTTTTCCCCACTTCTATACATTTCAAAAGTGGTGGAAAACGTGTTTTCATATAACTTCTAGCATTACACCCCAACTACTGCTGCCAGGATTGATGAAATCTTTCTGAAATAAACTGGTGCTGTTTGATTAGATGCATGACAAGCTTGGGCCATGATGGCAGATGCAATCAACAATCTTTCCAGTAATTCTTGCAGACAGAATACTTGCAGAATACCCTGCGAGGATTTGCCCTTGGGTCGGAATCCATATGAGCCCCAAATGCTCCCGACATCTTTGAATACTCAGGAATCAATATATTTCGCCTGAATTGAAGGAAGAAGATTTACTTGTTAGACCTCACATTCCTGGTTTATATTCCCAAAATTACAAGGCTGGAAGTTCAACAGGTCATTTTGTCCATCTTTCTGTCTCTGGCAGGTTCTTCATCTATGCAGTACTAGGTGGGTGGTCTAAAAGGATGAAGAAAAGAAAGATTTTCACTCTACCTTGGCAAAGTCCTTGAACCTTTCCCTTTTCCCACAAGATGTTCTTCTTTATGACCTTCTACTTCCTGTTAAAACCTATTTTCTCCTCTCCCGTTTTCGTAGGCTCTAGAGAACACTGCCAACCAGGGAATATGTTTTATTTTCACTTTTTCCCCAGAGCAGAGTCTTATTCACTGCCATACATAAAGACTTGTGTTAGTTTGTTCAGGCTGCTGTGGCAAAATAGGTTGTTCTCATAAACAAGAGGCCCTCATGACCTAATCATTTTCTAAAGTCCTCACATCCTAACACTTTACCTTGGGGATCAGGTTTCGACAGATGAATTTAGACGGGAGGGACACACTCATTCAGATCATAGCACGGTCATATCAAAAGGCAGTTTTTTTCTGGTGCCCACTCTGTGACTGAGATCAACTTGGAATTGTCTATTTTATGTCTCAAGTTAGTCCTCTTCTTACCACACACACCCCACGTTCCATAAATAATAAAGTAGCATAGATAAGACACAGAGGCATTAGTAATTTAAAATTGTTTATGCAGTTTTTTTGGCACCCAGCACATGACTAAGTTCAAGTAAAAATTAAGACCAGTAGTATGTGTTGTGGGAGGTGGAAGTCCTGATTTGAAGTAATGTGTGTTCATTATTTATTAAATGGGATAATAAAGAAAAGTACACATCTAAAAAATAAAAGCATCCACCCACTACACAGATGTAACCAATAATATTTTCTATTTATTTACAGATTTTATAATTTTATCAACTTTATTTCTGCAAACTTTCTGCTAGGTGAAAAGTCATTAAATTACAAAAATATTTCCATTAATTTTCATGGGAAAAATGATATGTTCCATCCTGGTCTTAGATACCAAAGGACTTTTGCAGATAGCAAAATATATCAAACGAATAATTAAATAAGTTTCTAAAATAACAGCAATTTAAAAGTAAATAAATATAATTTTAATATAAAATACAATGTAGAAAAAGTTTATTATACTCTCCAAAAAAGAGAAGTCTTGACTGTGGGTGAATAGCTGGAAAGGAAGGCCAAGGAAGCCATTTTCTAGAAGGTGGTGAGATTCAGTGATCAACTTTGAGACAGGCAGCTTTATTTGGGCTCATGGTTATCTTGCACTCAGACTTCATGTTTTGATACACACAAAATCATCCCAAATTTTAATGGTTTAAAATGGCAAACATTTATTATTTTTCATGATTCTGGGGGCCAACTGGGCTGGTTTTTTGTAAACCTGGCCAGCTTGACTGATCTCTCTTATTAGCTAGACTCAACTGGAACCAGTTGCTCTAGGACAGCGTTGGGCAATCTCTTTCTGTAAAGTGCCAGATGGTAAATACTTTAGGCTTTGTAGACCATGTTTTCTCAGTTTCAAGCTACTCAATTCTGCTTTTGATGTATGAAAGTATCCATGTACAATAGGTACACAAATATACAATAGGTACACAAAAGCTGTGTTCCTTGCCTTCCCCAGGCCTAAGACGCCCTCACTGGGGCGTTTGACAATTGGTAGGTAGGTTGGTCTAGAAAGGAGGTTCTCAGACTTGAGCATGTGTTAGGATTACCTAGAGAGTGCCTTAACACAGGTTACTGGGACTCACATTCCAAGTTTTCGATTCGGTAGGACGGGTGTGAGACTGGAGAATTAGCATTTGTAGCAAAAGTTCATAGGTGATGCTGCTGCTGGTGATCTGAGGACCATACTTTTACAACTGTTGGTCTCAAGCATATCAGCTAGGATGGCTTATCTCTTCTCCGTGTGCCTCTCGTCTTCCAGGAAGTGGCCTGGGCGTCTTTACCCTGGTAGTCTCAGGATTTCAAAGAGCAGCAGTAAAACAGTAAACCCCAAAGCAAGTGTTTCTCAGGCCTCTTTTTTTTTCTATTTTTCTCATTAGCCAAAACAGATCATGTAGCCAGGCTCTGTCAGTGTGGAAGGAGAACAGCCAAAGGTGTGGATAAAGAAGTTTGAAAAAACTACCCCTTGGCACTAAAAAAAAAAAGTTACAGCACAGAAACACATCTTTAGAACAAAATACATGCTAAGCACAAGAGGACTTGATAACACATGGAAACAGCTTGGACATAGGGGCTGGGAGAGTCATAGAAAAGACTACATTTTTATCCTTTTCCTCATATGAAAGTTTGCAAAGTAAAACACTTTGGGTTCACTCAAACGGGACACACAATTCAAATTTATCCTGTATGATATTCCCTTATTAGACATTGCTGTTATCAAATAAGTTGATGAATAGATCTTGGCATGAAATGTGATGTTGATATGTAACTTCTTCTATCCAGTGTATTTCGTTGGGTTTGGGAGCAAAAGAGTTATATGGAGGCAAAAATTTGACTGCAAAGTGGAAAAGTGATATAACTTTTCAGAAGTTCTTTATGAAAGGTTGGCCAGCAATTACCATGCAAGATAACTGTGTATGTTAAATATTCTCATAATTCCTAATGAAAAATGAAAGAAATAAGTTTGATTTATGTTAAACTCACAAAATGCATGTTCTAAAGATGAAAAATGAGATTAATGATCCTGAAACACCTTCCAATGAGGTCTAGAATGGAAACGTGGGAAGGAACACTGAGGTCCCCTCCTTGTGAGGGGAGGGACCAACGTATGGCTCTCCCTGCACAGCTCCATAGATGTGTGATATCTTGACATTAATTTATATAAGATGTCTTATAATGGTTTTATTTTTCAGACATCTACCTCTAGATGAGAGATTAAAGCTAAAATGAATGATATCAAATCCAAATGGCTTATGATATGCCTAGCATTGTGTTTTATGAGACCCAGAAGTATTTATACATTTCAGCATAAGCTGAAGCACATTGAACATTTTTACACTTGAGTTTACTTTATTGGGATTAGAAGATTTGGTTTTGTTTACATGATAGTGTGGTTCCAAAATGGATGACAGATTCTATGAAGAGTATCCTCTCCTCAACTAAGCATAGAGTCCAAATGGAAATTAAAAAACAAAATATGCTATCTATATGGAGACTCTGAAAGCCACTATTTATGGCTCTGAGTACTGTATTACATCCAGAATAGAAAAGGCATTAACCCTAATATCAAGGGGCTTATCTTTATGAGACCACAAAAGCAGCAGGTTGGAAGACAACAGGGTGAACAATAAAGTCCCCAGTTTTCCCCTTGGAAAATGGAAACGATCTCATTAAGTGTGTGTAGATACTGAGGTGGGTCTTATTTAAGCTGCTACCTGGAGATGCTTGTTGGTTTCATGGAGAAGAAAAGAGCAATAAAAAGTTGCCCCTGGATCATAAGCACTGAGTTGGTGCTTCTCTTCCCCAATAATTGCCATCTGCAACTTTTCTCACTGACAGGTATGGCTACTATCGTCTGTCCTTTCTGTCCTATGAAGTGCATAACCTCCTATTATGGATTGAACGTTTGTGTCCTCTTTCTAAAATCTGTATGTTGAAGCTCTAAGACTCAATGTGATGATAGTTGGGAGGTAATTCGTTTGGATGAGGTCATGAGGGAGGGGCCCCATAATGAACTTAGTGTCCTTACAGAAAGAGGAAGAAAGACCAGAGCATGTGCTCTCTCTCTCTCGATCTCTCTCTCTCTCTCTCTCTCCCCCGCCATGTGAGAGAAGCTAGAAGGAATCCAGCAATCCAGGAAGAATCTACAATCCAGGAAGAGGGCCTTCACTAGAGAATCAAATCAGTTGTCAATTTGGTCTTCTTGGCATCCAGAACTATGAGAATAAAATCCTGTTGTTTAAGCCACCCAGTCTACGGTATTTTGTTATTGCAGCCTGACCTAAGACAGTTCCAGACCCTTTGAAAGTTTCCAGAGATATTGTCAAAAAGGTAGTCCCAGCCGAGTTGTTTTGGAATAAGCTTCTTAGTCAAGGGCCAGAGAATAGCACTGGTTCACCGGGTTTCTCTCCCCTCACCAAGTGACAAAAATAACCTCATCCTAGCATCACTACTGTCTCCAGCATCTTCTCTGGGCCACTTCTTCCCCATAAGACCTTAGGCCATTACACAGGGCACACTGTGGTCCAGCTTGTCAACAAATCACATTTAATATCAGGAACATAGACTTCCTTCTGTTTTAAAAAAAAATGCTGAAATGCATGTTGGTGAGAAGGGCGAAGGGCAGTGCTTTGTCAAGCTTTTCATATAAGACGTGCTTTCTCTTAAAAGTGTATTCTGGTGCAGGATTTTTTTTAAAATGGCGTTTTCTGATCATCAGAGATAAAACATATTCTGTCCCAATCCTTCACTTTGCAATGCCCTGACCTTTCACTCCCTGGCTTCTATGCTTTCTTCGTACAAGGTATTTGTTAACAGAGAGTATTTGGCACAGGGGATCCATTAGGAGATGGAGTCCTGCAATGGGAATTTATGGGAGATCAGATCTTGCAACTTGTTTTTTCACCAAGCTTAGAGACTTGTTAACTGCTTTGGGTGTCTCCAGGGTGTCATCAATTAATTGAACTCTGGCCTTGCAGAAGTTGACTGATATGCAGGTGATTGAAGCAGTGGCTGTGTCTCGATATTAATTGCCTTTCCTGAAAACACCAGCTTTGCCAACACCTCCAGAGAGATGGAGTGGTGAAAGAAATGGAGAGGTTGCTCTTTCGTGGACCGTGTGTTACCTACTCATCACTTGGGAGGTGGCGCTTGTCAGGAACAAAATAGAAAAAGATGTAGGAAGAAAGTAATTTTAACGCCGAAGCACTGTTAGAAGACATCATTAACTCCTGTTCCCCATGACACTGCTTTATTTAGGACGACAACTCTCATGGGTTCAGCTGGAGCCTGCGTGTGTGCAGGTGTTGCAGTTACACCATTTTGGCCGCTAACTTCTTTTAATACCAGGCCATCATTTTTTAAGCATCTTCTGTGTGCAGGGTACATGCATGGGCAGACTTTCCACACATTTGCTTAAAAATTCCTCCCGACATCCCCATTTCACCGATAAGTGAATCAAACGGATGTTCAGAGACATCTGGAGCTGGGAAGGGCAGAGCTAAGACTAAACTGACCAAACGGGTGCAGTGGCTCACGCCTGTAATCCCAGCACTTTGGGAGGTGGAGGTAAGAGGATTGCCAGAGCCCAGGGATTCCAGACCAGCCTGGGCAGCTTGATGAGACCTCATCTCTACGACAAGTCCAAAAAATCAACCAAGCATGGTGGCATGTACCTGTAGTTCCAGCTACCTGGAAGGCTGAGGCGGAAGAATCACCTGAACCCAGAAAGTCGAGGCTGCGGTAGCTGTGATTGTGAAACTGCATTCCAGCCTGGGCGATGGAGTGAGACTCTGGCTCAAAAATAAATAAGTAAATGAATACAGACTTACGTGTGCCTCTGTTCAAAGTCAAGGGAAAGTCCTTGAAAGTTTGTTTTATTGTGCCTCTACTCCACCTTAAAAATATGTATAGAAAGGGGCGAGAGAAAGAGGTAGAAGATGATATGGAGACCTCCATACATTTTTTTTTTTTGACAAATTGTCCCAAAGGAGAATTTTATAAAATATAGAGAAAGAGACTCAAATGCGGGTCTGTGAGTGTAGATATACGGCTTCCACCCTTACAAAATGCAAAAACCTCTAAAGACAATGGGAAAATGAATCTAGGGGAAACTGTCATGGTTTTTGACCCGCTCTGTGGAATATACACAGCTACATTATTATCTAAACAAGGACATGGAGAGGCATCACTGAGGAAGCAGGGGAAGGCTGCATTGGTTTCTTTATTTATACGAGAAACTTTGAATCTATGATTTCAGGATGGCTAAAGTACTGTGTTTTTATCTAAAATAGAAAGAATTTGCATCATATGAGATCTTGTCTTCTGTCTTTTTCCCCTGCCAAATGACCTCTGCCTTTGAGGTTGACACACACATTTCTTTTGAGAGCTCTGGAGATTGCAAGCAACAACCTTCACACTGTCTGTGAACGACTTTCAGGAGCAGAGAGATAGGCTGTGTAGGCAGAAGCCATGCTTTGTCTGCCCTGGCCTGAGACATTGGGTCCAGCCCCAGAAGAGGGGTGTTTGAATATAGGTAGGCAGCCCATGTATGAAGTGAATGATTCTACTCGAAGAGCTGAGGATAATAGTGGAGCATTTCTTTTAAGGAAGTTGACTTTCTTCTAAGGAGCTTTCAGAAAGTGGTGTCTCATGGGGAGGGTGGGCTTCCAGCACTCAACTCTGCAGGCTTCCCCCAACCCCGTTTCCATCACTTGCTAACTGTGGGAATCAGAATAAGCCATTTAATCTCTCCATGCCTGGCTCTTCTTATTTCCGAAACAAACATAATAATTAAAGAATTATTGTGAGGATTAAATAAAACATAGTCTGTAAAGCATTTGAACCAGTGCCTGGCCCTCAGTGAATGCTGGCTATCATTAACACTGATAAAGAATTCAAGGCATGTCTATTTTCCTTTCCAATATTTTCTCTTTTATTTCCCCAAAGGTGTTTTCTCTTTCCATTCTTTAATCATCACCCAACATGCCCCCATTCACCCTCACATCCTGGATAGGTATATTTGACTATTATGATATTACCCATGTAGACTTGGTCCCAAATTAAGAACAAAATATTAATCCACGCCAAAATGGATCATGTAGAGTGTCACAATTTTTTTTTAAGTCAAGTCAGAGCCAATACTTCTTTATGTTCTTTTTTAAACAAGCACATCACAGTTCCTCTCTAATGCTGGATATATGTTAAGGGTTTGGTGTAAAAGCCAACATTGTTTAAGGTGCATAATCAACTAACACCTTGCACAAAACCTTTGCTATCTGTTTTTTCCTCAAGTCTGCACCGTATTCCAGTGTCTGGCAGTACTCCGAAGATGACACTGTGAGACACCGTGTCTTGCCCCAGTGATGGATGGGTAGGTGGTGGGGAACTCCAAGTGGAATTTACTTTTCCAAGTTTGTAATGGTCAAAGTAGATGTGTTAGGTCATCTGGCAGAAACGTGGAATGCAGTGACAGAAATAACCACATGGTCTGTAACAAGAAGCCACAGGACAAACTTAGAAAAATGAAATAACTACCCTTTTCTCTCCTTATGTAATAAAATCCTGCATAAAGCTTTATCTCCATTTGTGTTCAATGTATTACTTTCCAAAAGGCACTTAAGGAATCCTAGAAAAAAAATTCATAACATCCTCAATGTTCAACTATTCTAGCTATTTTTATGGCATTTGTATAAGAAAGAAAAATAATTGGTTTAATAATCCCAAAAATATGTATTTGAGAGAAGAAGGGTCCCTATTGCCATGGTAACAAATAACATTTCCTTGCTTGTGGTATTATCTGGTGGGTTCTTGAGACAATTATTTTTTCAATTCTTAACTTTATATTAATACTTGCTGTTGGACAATGAGGAGAGTGACTTGGTGAAATCCCAACAGACAAGGGAGAATATAAAATTATACATAAAGTGAAAAAACAGCTCTTCACTCAAAAATGACAAACTCCCTACAAATATTTACTTTTTTGAAGCAGAATGGTCATTATGGCTTATCATTAATATTTGTTGAATCAGATGATGCCTGAAAAAGTTATCTGTAACAGTGAGGCGCTGACGGTAGTTAGCAGGAAGGAACAGGAGTTGTATTTCAGTCCACACAACAAGCCCCTGGATCCTTTTGGAATTGAAGAGACATTGCATGTCGGGATTTAACTATAGAGAAATGATCATCTGAAATTTCTGAGTCCTCAAGAAAATCTGACGGTGCCTAAGGTAAGAGCAGTGACTGAGCATCCCTGGTGTTTGAGGTTGAGTGAAACTCCACGTTGTATTTCTTATGTTGGGAATAAAGCTCCTTTTCTGAATCTTTCCATTGTAAACCTTCCGTGACTTGAAATCCAGTCTTCTCAGAGCCTAGTTTTGTTTTTGACCGTAAGGCCCCAAATCCACCTTCCCGTTAGCTATCATTTGATGACTTATTCAGCAAACCATTCCTTTTCTCCCACTTATCAGCACTGAAAGTAACATGGAATCGCGGTTCAAATTCCATCTCTACCCCAACATTGAGATAGATATTGACTCTAAGGTTAAAACTTCTGTTTAATAGTTAAATGGGACACAAAATAGTTGCCCTAAGTCTACTATGAGAATTAAGAGAAGCAGCTGGACTCGGTGGCTCAGCCTGTAATCCCGTGCTTTGGGAGGCTGAGGTGAGTGGATTGCCTCAGCCCGTGAGTTCAAGACCCGCCTGGGCAACTTGGTGAGACCTCATCTCTACAATAAAAAATCAAAAAATCAGCTGGGCATGGTAGCGCGTGCCTGTAATTCCGGCTACTAGGAAGGCTGGGGTAGAAGGATCGCAGGAGCCCAGCAGGTCGAGGCTGCGGTGGCCAGGAGCGGCCACTGCACTGCAGTCTGGGCGACAGAGTGAGACTCCAACTCAAAAAAAAAAAAAAAAGAATTAAGAGAAGCCTGTAATCTAGCACTCTGGGAGGCCAAGGCGAGAGGATTGTCTGAGACCGGGAGTTAGAGACAAGCCTGGGAACCATGGAGAGACCTCATCTCTACAATAAATAAAATAATTAGCCGGGCGGGGTGGCATATGCCTGTTGTCCCAGCTACTTGAATGGCTGAGGCAGAAGGATCGCTTGGGCCCAGCAGATAGAGGCTGCCGTAGCCGCGATGATGCCACTGCATTCCAGATTGGGCGACAGGGTGAGACTGACTCAAAAAAGTAAACAGAGAGACAGAGAAAGCGGGGGGGAGAAAATTAAGTGAAATTAGGCAATATCTGACACGAAATATGCTTTTAATGAATGTCAGCTGCATAGTCACAATGATCTGGAAACAAAGATTCAATTAGACATTAATACATTCTCTGGGCTATGGAGGATGGTATGCAGAGGCTACAAAGATTGACTGAGCCTAGGTGCCCACCCTGGGACTTGCTCAGTCTAGAAAGGATATAAGACAAGTACTCAAAGATCAACAGGATAAAGCAGCGTAGAGAAGTGCAAAGCATGTTAGGTGACCCAAAGAGAAAGAAGTCAATTCTGGAATGGCTCAGGAAAGATTTAAGGAGGTGGAGGCTTTACTGTTTTTAATTTGGGAGGGCGGGCATGGAAGGTTGTAATATCTGGCAAGAAGTAGCTGGGCTCGGTAGCTCAACCTGTCATCCCAGCACTTTGAGAGACCGAGGCGAGTGGATTGCCAGAGCCTACAGGTTCGAGACTATCCCGGGCAACTTGGTGAGACCTCATCTCTACAATAAACAAAAATTAGTTGGTCGTGGTAGCTCGCACCTGTAGTTCCCGCTTCTTGGAAGGCTGAGGCAGGACGATTGCCGGAGCCCAGCAGGTCGACGCTGGTGTGGCCGTGAGTGTGCCACTGCTCTCCAGCCTGGGCGACAGAAGTGAGACTCCAACTCAAAAAAAAAAGACAAGGAGTAGGAGGTAGGGAAGAACTCCAGAAAGCAAAGGACAGCAGGCACTCATCACGCGGGCTTGGGGAAGATGGAACTGTCTCGTTTGCCTGGATTCACCCAGAGGAAAGCAGTGAGAGGAGTGAATGAGAAGAGACTAGAATTTGAGCTGACCACAGCTAAAACACACCTGCAGGCCTCATTTAAACCATGTCTAAAAGAAACCTCTGAGGACAGAACTGTAGAGGTCTTTCCATGTCTGACATTTTTTGTTCTAAGAGGCACAGCAAAACTGGCATTTGACAAGGTTACAATGTGTTATGTTTGTGTTAGGGTTTCCCCGCCACTTCTCTGCATCCTTTACCGGGACACTGTAGTACAGCTCCACCCCTCCCCATTAAAAGCCACCTCTTCACATCTGTCATTCACATTGCAGCCTAAACGAACTCCACAAAATCCAAGAATTCTAAATTTGGCCTTTCATGCCATCATGAAGGGATACCTGTCAAGGTAGAAGGCGAGAATATGGTCTGTATTAGCTCATCAGCTTTACGTATTTTAAATACTTAGGCATATGGCATACGTGCCTCCATCTAGAGTCTTGTCAAAACCTTAGACATGTTACAGGTAGGCACTGCAGAAAGGTTTGTAAGAACTGATCCTGGAATCAAAGCTCCCTGGCCCTTGCCTCAGTTTGATGTTCCCAACTTGCTTCTCTTTTCTTTTTTTCTTTTTTTAATTTAATTTTTTTTACTTTTAAAGATCTGGGGTATAATTCAGGGTCAGGTACACCAATGTTCATTATGCATGTACTCTTGTTGATGAGGTGTGCCCCTCCTCCCTGGGGCAGATTCCCACTACTGCCAATCCTTTTCTTATAGCATTATGATAATTGTTCAAGGTCCACTTATAAGTGAGAACATATGGTACTCAGTTCTTTGTTTT
>CAUYQG010226232.1:0-13168 GCA_963574415.1 Tarsius wallacei
ATGAGACGTCTGACTTATTTTCTTGTTCAAAATCAGAAAGGTAGTACTGCATGGGACCATGTGCATGACTTGATTTTATAGAAATCAAAGATGCATGAGTTTCTAAGATCAGACATATTCCATGAGATAACAAGAGTTGGTATCTTCTAAAAAAGCCAACTTGGAGCGGGGCTCGGTGGCTCAGCCTGTAATCCCGAGCCTTGGGAGGCTGAGGTGAGTGGATTGCCTGAGTCCGCGGGTTCGAGACCCGCCTGGGCAACTTGGCGAGACTTCATCTCTACAATAAATCAAAAAATCAGCTGGGTGTGGTGGCGCGTGCCTGTAATTCCGGCAACTCAGAAGGCTGAGGCGGAAGGATCGCCGGAGTCCAGCAGGTCGAGGCTGCGGTGGCCAGGAGCGGCCACTGCACTCCAGTCTGGGCGACAGAGTGAGACTCCAACTCAAAAAAAAAAAATCCAACTTGGTCCCATAGACAAACTAGAGATACTGACAGTGTCTTTGTGAAGTGCATGATCATAAGTTGAGGAGCATCTCAGTCATCATTTTTCTGAACTTTTCATTCTCTCCCACTGCTTTTGTGATAACTCTGACAAAAGTGATAGACCTGCCCCTATCACCAAACACCTAGCATGGGTCTTCAGAAAACTTTTTAAAAATAGGCACCTCATGAAATATCCATTTCTAATCTCATTCCTTTCTAGATCTTAAAATGAACTAAGAGGATATGTTTTGTTTCATTTTGTAATTCTTTCCTCTGCATATTCTGCATATGGAGATTTGACTCATGTTTGTTTTAGTATACCATACCTATGACAATAAACCATTTGTCAAAAAGAGGGGTAGAACTATTTTCATACTGTCTTGTATGTCAGTTCATTGTATTATCAGTAGAATATATTTATTTGTCAATGTCAAATTACTAAGCACTACTTAAATGCTAATTTATGTGAATTGAATTATGACTAAAATAAAGATAACTCCTACCTTTATGCAACTTACAATTTTCAGAGATATTACTTGTGAGGCCACACCCAACTCACAGCAGCTTAGCAGGCAAAGCTAACTGATGTAGGCTTTAGCTCAGCACAGTTTCCTAAGCAGTCACCATCAGTGCATCATAATTGTCACCACATGTAATTTATTTATAATACAATTTGTTAATAGCTAACTATAAACAATGTGAAAGCCAGGAGCAAGTGTTATAGTATTATATGCCACAGAACATAGCACCATTTACTCAATAAACATTTATTTAATTTATACAAATAATTCTTAAATTAAATAAATGTGAATAATAATGGCTTTTATTTTCAGGTAATAATAAACATGCAGTAGGTGCCTAAGAAATTAGGGGAAAAAAGTGAGTTTGTCTTCATAAATAAATTTAGAAAACTTGAGCAGAGAATTGCTATTATTCATGTATACGAATTGCAAATGTGTTTGCAAATCTATTTTATTAAGAAAATACTTTGAGTCAGCACTGTTTTATGATTTTAGGAATTATAAATGAACAAAAAGCAAGACCCTGCTTCAAGGAGTTAAAATCATGATGGGAGAGGTAGATTATACACAGTAAACATAATGAATAAGAAACATGGTTTTTAAGAAAGTAGTAAAAGCAGAAAAAAGTACTTGGAGGATAGAGCAAAACACAAGAAGGCAAGTTGCAGAAATATATAAGTTGTTCAGTGTAAGAGTTATCAAAGGTGAAACTTGAGGAGAGAGGAAGGTTTCCAAGTATTTTTCTGGAGAAAACGAATGTTACAAGCAATAAATTCATTGACTTTTATTGAGTGCTAAGACCAGGGAAGGCAGAGAATTAAGGGGGCAAAGTCACATCCTAAATTATCCATGACTCTTTTGAAATTTGATACAGTTACAGAACAATTTCACCCACCACAAAAGCATAGGCAAGCACATAGAAGTCAACCACAAATCCTAACAAGAAAGGCAGCCTCATGATATCAACATGAAAGGACAAACCCATATATATCAATAATTAGTTTAAATGTAAATGGACTGAATGCACCCCTCAAAAGGCATGGAGTGACAAAATTGAATAAAAAGCATGATCCACCCTTCTACTACCTCCAGGAAACCCACCTCCCTGCAGGTGACACCCACAAGCTCAGGTTAAGAGCTAAAGAAAGATCAACCTGGAAAATGGAAAGAAGGAAAAAAAAGCAGGAATAGCTATTCGTATATCAGACAAAACAGACTAACAAAATCAATAAAAGTTAAAAAGGACACTACATAATGACAAAAGGTTCACTCTACCAACAAGAAATATACATCTTGAATAGCTACACACCCAACATAAGAGCACTCAAATTTATTAAATTCTTAATTAAAGTAAAAGAGGACATAAGCAGCCATGCAATTAGTCAGAGACTTTAATACCACCCTAACATAATTAGACAGATTATAAAGGCAAAAATACTAACAAGGATATCTGTAACCTTAATTTGACACTCGACCAGTTGGACCTAATCTACAGAATACTTCACCCAACAATAACAGAATATACATTCTTCTCATCAGCACATGAAACATATTCCTAGATCAGTCAAATATGCAGACATAAATAAAACATGAACAAATTTCAAAGGATCAAAATCATACCAGGTATCCTCAGATCACAGTGGAATAAAAATAATATCATCACCAACAGGAACACACAATACATGGAAATTAAACAACATGATTCTGAATGACTTTTAGGTTAACACAAGAAGAAATTTAAAAAGATTCCTAGAAACAAACAGAAACAAAGACATAACACATAAAAACCTCTGGAATACTATGATATCAGTGATGGAAGCATGGCAGACAAATAATATAACACCTAAAGGAGCTGAAAAGACAAGAGCAATCCTAGTCCCAGAATTAGAAAAATTGAAATCATTGAGATAATGTCATATTTAAATAAAATAGAGACCAAAAAAAAAAAAATCACACAATGCATTAAGACAAAAAGTGGGTTCTTTGAAAGAATAATTAAGATCAACAAACCCCTGGTCAGATTAACAAAAAAATTAAAGGGATTGGGCACGGTGACTCAGTCTGTAATCCCACACTTTAAGAAGCTGAGACTAGAGGATTGCCTGAGCCCAGGGACTCAAGACTAGCCTGGGCAACTTGGTGAGACCTCGTCTCTACAATAAATCACAAAAACTAACTGGGTGTGGTGACCTGCATCTGTAGTTACTGCTACTTGGAAGGCTGAGGCGGAAGTATCACCTAAACCCAGCAGGTTGAGGCTGTGGTGGACATTAGATTAGATTAGTTTTTGCTTATTTGTCTGCTTTCTCCCAATGCCACACATGAAAGATCAGGTTTCCCAAGGACTAACTCAGAGAAGCTGGGAAACACAGACTGGAAGTAACCCTTTGGGGTAAAATTTGGCCCACAAGAGCAAACTAGGAAGGATCCACCAGATCCATGTTTGTCCTTTAACTTAATGCTTCATATGGTGTCTCTAGAGATCTTGCACAAGACCGACCTCTGACTTCTGGAGAAGCTGTCACCAGCTCTGCAATGTCACATCTTATTTTTGTTTTCCCTTCTCTGCCTTTCATCCTCTTTTCTTTCATCATCATATCAATTTACATCTTTCAGGAAAGGGTTGGCATATCAGTAATTATTCGGGCTTAATTCCTCTTTGGAAAACAAGCTACAATACTTTTTTATCCCAGGACAAACTTTCTCCAAGTAAAAGAAGTGTCTATTACTTGAAAGGAAACTATTATCTGGTTAGTATTTCATGGACACAAAATGTAAAATAACACAGACTCAACAATTAGAGACTAGTCTACATAGAAAAGCATGTGTGCTGCAGATAATAAGGACAACAAGAATTGAGAGTAGCAGTGTGATTGTTAAGGTTAAATTTAGCAGGTAACATAGAATTTAAAATATTTAAAGATATGAGCTGGGCTCAGTGGCTCAGCCTGTAATCCCGCACCTTGGGAGGCTGAAGTGAGTAGATTGCCTGAGCCCGTGGGTTCGAGACCCACCTGGGCAACTTGGCGAGACCTCATCTCTACAATAAATCAGAAAAACTAGCCAGGTGTGGTAGCACGCACCTATAGTTTCAGCTACTTGGAAGGCTGAGCAGAAGGATCACCAGAGCCCAGCAGGTCGAGGCTGCGGTGGCCGGGAGCGGCCACTGCACTCCAGTCTGGGCGACAGAGTGAGACTCCAATCAAAATAAATAAATAAATAAAATAAATAAAAATACAAAAAATAAAGAAACGTCATGGGAGTTTACTTGTGTGACAGGGAGAGTGAGGGATGTCAGGAAGAGAACTTATTTCACGTAGTGACAAAAAGCAACTGAAAGAAATTAGAGTGTAGGGTGTAATGCAGAAGGACTTACTGAGGATAAGTGCTAAATTGTATGATAATGAAGAATCTAGCTTCTTATAAACAGTAAGAGAAGATGAGAAGATATTATGGTACAATATGGAACTTTCCCAAAGATTACCCATACTGTTCTCCTGACTTCACTCTCGGTATGTGTGTGTTTTGTATTTTGCGTGTGTATACCACATATTTCTACTAAAATAACATCACATGTCCCTTTAAAAGATTTTGTTAAAATACAGTTTATTCAGAAAATGGAAACTTTAGCAGATGAATAAAATTGAGAGGTGGGCTATTTCTGATAATGTAGGCTTGGAAGAAAAGACCAAATTAAGGATTCTATGCAGCCATGAAAGCTAACAGTCCAGGGACTTGAAAAGCAGTTGTGCCATGAATGGATAAAGGCCTCAAAAAAAGAATGCCAAAGGATGCAGGAGACACCATCCATCTTATGATGTTGCCCAAGAATAACCTTGCCATAGAATAAATGTTGTTAAGAAAAAAAAAAGAAAAAACACTCTAGGAATGAAAATAGATTACAGGTGATATAAAGGCACATAAATAGTAGATAGCATTTCCTCTGCAGTCAGCGTAATTCATATCCTTTTACTGCTTTGTCAAAGATTAACAACAGTGCAAAAGCCTACCTGAACAACAAAATCCATGGCGCCAGCAACCAGGATTGTTTTATTCTCACTGTGGACCAATACTTGGAACAGCACCTGTCACAAAGTTTCAGCAGCCATCTATCAAATCAATGAATTGATCATCACAGGCTTCCAGACTTTCACGGTTCTCAGTAGTTCAGGAGTTCAGTAATTTGTCATGGCTTCCTTTAACCAAAAGCAATAGCTAACAGTTTTGTTTATTAAATAACAATAGGCCAAAAGGCTCTACCACTTAATAGCATGACTGTGGGGCTTAGTATTTCAACATATGAACTTTGAGGTGATAGAGATACTCAGCTGATAGCATTTTGAAGACATGTAGCTCCCTTGATGTTGAACAGATATTGCTACATTTCCCTAGAAATGTTACATTTTCCTATGGAAAGAAAAAGAAGCATTAACCAAAAAAGTAAAAATTAGGATGTATACCCTGAGTAATGCCACTGTGTTGTTAATTAAGTTACAATTTTAAGACGTATTTTCCACAATCATAATTAAATATATTTTGTAAAATAAAATACAAAATTTTGGGAGAAATATTTTAAAAATCCAAAATGTTTTAAATGAGATCTAAGTATTTCAATATTTATTTCATGACAAATTCCAAAAAGAATTTGAAATGGCTTACAAAAATTTATGCAATGCTGCATAATGAAAATCTAAGTAGATTAAACAAATAGGCAGAAGGGAAATAAGGTTGTGATCGTGAGGTGGACCAGAGAAAACAACTTATATAATAAGGTTCTCCATAGTAAACTATTAATGAGAACATCTTAAAAATTATGTGATAAACAAGAGACCATCTCTTTTCTTACCAAGAGTTTCACCACAACAGTCTGCACCAAATTAATCTAGATATTTTTAATGAATTATTATTTTATGCTTATTTGTCATTATATTTCAAGAGGCACATCTATTTCATAAAATGATGCAGACTCACAGAAGTCCTGGAGAAAATATATAAAAATGATAATGCCTATATATTACGCTGACATCTGTCTTATAAATAGACTGGGTGGCTTATAAATTACAGAAATTTTATTTTTCAGTTCTGGAAGCTGCAAAGTCTAAGAACAAGGCACTGGGCAGATTCGGTGTATGGTGAGGCCCACCGTCTGGTTCTTAGATGGTGCCTTGTCCCTTTGTCCTTATGTAGTAGATGGGGTGAGGTACAACCTCTCAACCTCTTTTGTAAGTGCACTAATCCCATTTGTGTGGGCTCTTCCTTCATTATCAGTCATCTCCCAAAGGGCCCACCTCCAAACGCCATCACATTGAGGATTAGGTTTTAATGTACACATTTAAGGGGGAAGGAGACACAAACATTCAGACCACGGCAATATTTTCAAGATATTTTATAAGTATTGTTTTTATTATATGTACATTTGTGGCATTAAATAATTTCATTGGAACTCTATTTACATCTTATATTGCTAGCACAAATACTCTCAGATTTTGAGAGGAAAGGGTGTAGGAAAAAATGACCAAATAAAATGGGATATGATGAAGTCACTTAATTTTTAAATCAGTATGATTGTTTTATAGGAAGCAAATCTACTATTTTTAAAAAGGCTATTTTTGCACTACTTTGCTGCAGAGGACCAACTTTGCCATTCTATCCAAAGCCATTTCTCAGGGGTGTGACTTCATGAGCAATCTTGAACAGTCTTAAAGAAGACTTATTTCGGCTCACAATAAAAGGGATGAATCCTCCAAGCTTCTCCTACAATACAACCCACTGCATGTGCAGGTATTCATCATGGGTCCTTTGTTTCTTTCTTCTGGGACTTGAAGAGAATAGGAAACTGACTCAAATGAACATGAAACATTGCTGTGGTTTTTCTGTAAGAAGGATTTTGGTTCTTACCCACGTGTTTCAGGTCTTCACCCAGTATCCGTGAAATAGGTGCAAACTAAGTTGTTAGCATACAAGTAGGGTTACATCCTAGACTCTGGAAGTTTTGACAATCTTGATGAGACACATGTCAAGTCATTTATGAAACTGCAAGAAGATGGAAAATTTTAAATGAAGTCTTTTTTTCCCCTTTGGATATCACAATAGTACTTAAAATCGGCAAAGACATAATTCGTGTTTACAAAGGAGTCTCATATTAGAATCACATACAGTCTATTTTTAGACAAAAATTTATGGTATATATTTTTAAACTTCTAGAAATTTATTTTGCTACTAGGTTAAAAAGTAAACAACTGAACTCTCTTTAGAAATAGCATTTATTTGTTCACATTCATTTTGACCCAGTCTGTATATTTTTCCTTCTTTCTCTTCATATAAAATTCTATTGACAGATAATCTTAGTGAAATGAGATTTGTCTAATTTCCAAAGGCTGTCAAGACATTCCTGGAAGTCTTCACAGTCTCCAGCTCTTGTGGAGGAGGGAAAATCCATCACAACTTCAAGTCATGTGCTCACACAGGCAGCTCTTGAGGCCTCCATTGCCCTCCCTGGTCCTCTGTGTTTGAACTTGTGCTTTCTTCTGAAACTCCCTATTTTCCAGACAATGTGGCAACTTCAGGCTCAGGAGATCTCACTGTTACCTTCCATGCCATGATTGGGACCTAGATGTTATTATGCTGCGTCAATATTGATCTTCAAAATAGAAACCCAAATGAAATGTCAAGAAGCTAATACCCTTCAGCTGTTCCTTTTCCAGAGATTTTCTTGCTTTCAGCATTTTGTCCTCAAAACAGGGTGTAATTCTTTTCTCTGAAGAACCTAGACATCCATATAACGTCTTCTTCCTCTGCCCAGCCCCGTAAATCTTCTGGAGGCACAGAGACGTAGGAATGAAAGTGCAGCCTGTGCTGTCTTATGATGTTTTGCCCAAGTACTTAGTTTAATATCATGACTCAAGGATGAGGATACGTTTTCTCTGCTCTCTTTTCTCTCTTCTGAGGATATGAGCCTGATCTTTGAAGAGAGGAAAGAGGAGATAAAGAAAGAAATGCAATATGTAAGAAAATATAAATCAATCATTAGGGTCTCAGAATACTATTCTACAACCTGTCTATACTTCATAATGTTTTGTATTACCATGTTATTTAAAAGCTTTGAAATATCTAAGTAATTGTAACTATTTGAGGAATAATGCCTAAATACATGTGTCGGTATGAAAAAAATATTTGCCATAATTATTTAAAACATATGTTTAGAACATGCCCCTATATAACATAATTGTACAGAGTCAAAGCAAGAACTGGAAAATGTTGCTGGGTGTGCCTATTACAGATCCGACAAATAAGAGCTCTGTGACCTGATAAGTTATTTGACATGCTGTACACTAGTTTCCTCTGCAGTAGAACGGGAATGATATTGAAGCCTTTATGGGGTTTAGGTGTTGCAGGGCTAAGATCATCTTGAATCCTTGGAGATAACTAAGCCAACAAATATTTGCTTAGTACCTTCTGTATCATCCTTGGGTTTCTTCAATTCTTCCAAATACCCAAAGTCCACAATCTGAGAGGGGGGACTCCAAGAACACCCAGAGTTTATTTGGTAAAAATTGTGTATTCTTACATGTGTTAACGTCAGTCAACATCCAAGTACTCTCCATTTGATGTAATATACTTATCAATATAATTTTTTTATTCCTCAAAAGTTTTGAACTGGTCAATTTTTGATGCTGTTTAGTGCTTCCGCTTATTTTTGTTTTACCTCTTCCACACCACCAAAACGTTTCCCTTTGAGGGATTTCTTTTTTTTTCATCTAGGAAAACAAAAAGAAAAAAAATTTGCTTGGAGCGAGAGCAGGTAAACAGGGAAAGTGGGTCATAGTAGTCATGCAGTTTTTTGATCGAAAACTCAGTGCAATGTGGGCAGGTGTGCTTGTAAATTACCCACAATGAAATGAGAAAATGTACTGAAAAAATATATATAAAAAAACTTCACTGAAACCGTAAACAGTTTCTCTCAACAATGCTAGCTTGTACACTGATTCCAATGGGTTCCTAGAATATTTACCTAGAGAGGGAGGTCTGTACTACAAGGGACCTGGCCTCCAAAATATAGTTTCACTTTTGAGGTGGGGGAAATCCTCCCTCAAAAGTTTCACTATAAAAATAGTTCATCTTGGAGTTGCTATTTCCCTTACTTCTATTTATTTATTTTCTTTCTTTTAATTATTTCTTATTTTATCTTATCTATCTCCTTTTATTTTTACACATACTGTATATCACACTTTTGTGATGGCTAGCTAATTTTCTAGCATTATTCAGACAAAACCCAGAAGTATTAAGATAGCATAGAAGGATGGATAAATGTGAGAGAGAAGTGTGGTATAAACATGAGTGGCAGTCTAGTTTCTTGTAAACAAATTCTTGGTTATTGCAGTTGTTGACCACACAGTATATTGAACACAACAGTCGTGGTCATTTCATTCTACACAATGAATTAATCATAACTAGTCTGCAAATGTAATATAAAGGTTATCTAGTGTCCTCTGATTCATATTAAAGAGAATCAGGTCTACATTTATAATCACACGTGAAGGAGGACTTTAGCCCCATTTGAGTATTCTTCTTTATTTCTGGACATTACATTAAAAGACGGAACATTAAAACACAACTTGTATATCAGCTCAAGCCATCATAAGTGGGCTAAATTTTCTCTCTTTCTCACCCTGGTTCAGCCAGTAGGCATCCAATGTGGGAAGATATTGAATGTTCACATCGTTTTCATTGTTAGTTTCACTATACCTGTATTATTTTGTAAAATGCATCTTCCTGTAGCAGAATAAAATAAATAATTGATTCATTTATGTTTTTACTTTGGTAAAGATAGCCATAAGGTGATGGGCATCATGTGGGATGATGCTCATTTGAGAATATTAAAATACTTTCTGCCTACTTGGGGTTTTGTTACTGACATAAAAGTTTTGTTTTCTTTTGCAGTCTTTTAAAAATTATTTTGTATCATTGTCTAACACTTACCTCCCCAGGCAGTAGTTACACACTACTTCCAATGCACCTGGAGAAATTTTACAGATATATTTTTTCATTGCAATGATTTTGCTCCTCCTTTTTTTTGTTTAATGCTTGGACATTTACAATGTCTCACAAATGTGTTTCAGCATTAGTGTCTTCACCATTAGGCATAACCTTCAAAAGCAGAGATGCATTTTAGTTTAGCATTAGGAATTTTAGATAGATTTCTGTTTATTTAATTTTGTTTTGTTGTTTTAATACAATCTCACGTTGATTCACATTGAATGAAATCTATGGTTAATACTTAAAGATTGGGTCTCAGTTGACAATATATATCAACATATATGCTAAAGCTAAGATCAGATTATTTTTTTCAGAAGTTCTTATAAATACAAGTAAGCTTTAAAATAGCCTCATTTTAATTTAAAGCTTAGAAAAATATTAATTTTCAAATGCCTACTATAATTTTTCACAGAAAACTGTGTGCCCAGTTAGTCTAATCTTCTTTAGATCACTGAACTAGGTGGGCATGTTTTCCCACAACAATGGTGGAGGCACAAGAGGGCACCCCCAAAAACGTAAGCATATTTTTTTTGAAATTTTTATTTTAAAGATGTAGGATACAATTCAGGGTTAGGTATACAAATAGTCATTGTACAGTTAAAGTTTAGGCCTCTCTTTGGTACCCACTTCACCTGATTTGAATTCATGTGCCCTGATTGAAGTGTGCCCTCTTCTCCCCTGGCAGTTTCCCACTACTGCCAGTGCCTTTCTTGTAGTATTATAATTGCTTATGGTCTGCTTATGAGTGAGAACATGTGGTAATCAGATCTTTGTTTCTATGATAAATCACTGAGTATTACAGACTCTAAATCCATCCAAGTTGCCATTAAGTTCATAATTTTTCCTTCTTTATGGCTGCATATTCATTGTGCATATTTCAAGCTTCTACCAAAGATTTTTTCACTTTCTCATTCACTTTCCTAAAGCTAAGATATGAATAATTATATTCCCCCATGAAAAAGCAAAGAGAGAAAGTAAATTAAATATTTTTGAACAATAATATCAAGTAAAAGGGCTATTATGTGTTCCATTTGAGCCAGGATGGTAGCTTAGAGTAGATGAAGATGGCAGACATAAAGAGAATTGTAAGATTAAAGGCATCTAGAGGTGGTACCAAGCAATATTCTTAGGAGGATGGTTTGAACAGCTTGATTGCCTTGCATGATCCTTCACAGTGGAAGAGATGAGGCTGGTTTTGGGTGAGAGTACAAAGTTATAAGTACTGTCATCATTTTAAGTATTGTCATTATCATCAGTATTGTTATTGCTGTTTTGAAAAATCAATGGTGCTTCTAATATTTCTGCCTTAGTTCATCAATTGCAGCAATAATACAGGTATTATTATAGTCTTTGGTGCTATATTTCTCATGATTGATGATTAAAACCTGATCCCAATATGATGGTATTAGGAGATGGATTTTGGGAAATGATTAAGACATGTGGGGCCCTCATGAATGGGATTAGTACTCATAAAAAAGACCCCAGAGAACTCCCTCACCCCTACTGCCACATGAGAGCACAGGGAGAAGACAGTCCCCTGTTGGGAAGTGGACACTTACCAGACATCAAATCAGTCAGTGCCTTGATCTTGAACATCCCAAGCCTCCAGAATTGTGAAAAATAAATTAACATTTATTGTTTAAGCCTCGCAGTCTATGGTATTTTTATTATAGCTGCCCAAGCAGACTAAGCTACTTGGGCAAAAGTCTCATTAAAAACTCAGAAATCACTCAGCTATTTCCAGAGCAGTTATCATTTTCTCCTCCCTCCAACAGTACCTATAATATTGTCCATCCACCTTGCTCTTCAATCTTGATATTGTCATGGACACCCACCCATAAAAATTACTGTGCCTATTCATTAGTCCATGCAGAAATCATCTTAGGTTCCACCTTCTATTACAAACTTTTATGTGTGTATGTGTGTGTATACACATATGAGCACATATATGTATTTTTTAGTGGAGTGTCCCAGTTTTTGTCTTATGGACATACTTTCACTATCATTCTCTAACCACTTTCAGGCTGAACTCCAGGTTTTAACTGTCACAAATATGTTGCTTCTAATATTTCTGCCTTAGTTCACCAATTGCAGTAATAATAGAGGCATTACAGCATCTCCCATACCAAACTCAGGCATTGAGATTCTCTACCCCACACGGACCTCAACACCCTGGAGGCCTGGTTCATCAGGAGAAGACAGTTTATATAGATTTAATTTTTTTTGAATGTATGAAAATGGTTGCTATTTTGACAAAAACCTAATACACTAGTTTAGACTTCATTTTGGTAAAATATAAAAATATAGAATATTCTTCCAAAACTAATTGTGACAATATACTCAGCATAGAAATTAAAGTGAGACTTAAGAACAAAATCAAGAAAATGAGACTTGTTTCTTTGCAGAATGTTTTCATTACTGCAGGAGTTAAATCACATTTAGATATATTAATGAGCTCAGCAGCAGAGCAAGTGCACTTAGATCACACACACACACACACACACACACACACACACACACACAAACAATTTTTGGTAAATTATTTAGCATTTTCAGCACAGCTGCACTGTGTGAACATTTATTAATTGCCTGTAAAATCAGCAAAATAAGTTCCATAAGTGCCAGCTTGGCATATATTGTACATAATCACACATTTGAACCACACAGTTGTTTAAGTCATTTTATAATCATGATAATTACCATACAGCTAAATTATTCAGCAAACTATAAATGTTATATTTAATTACTTTCTCAATTTTGCATGTTGCCATAGAGATTAAATTGCTAACCCAATATATAAATTCAGTTCTTTTATAATTTTCATCTATATCAATATGAGTGTGGAATGAATTAATAAAACTAGGAAGCACGGGCAAACAAGTTAGTATTTCTTGCCATGTTTTCTATTCACACTGCCTCTATGGGATGCTGTGAAAATTTATCAGGTTCTCTCTAACATCTTCAAAGCATTCCTGAGCTCTGAAAGTTAAAGGAAGCCGGGCTCGGTGGCTCAGCCTGTAATCCCGCGCCTTTGGGAGGCTGAGGTGAGTGGATTGCCTGAGCCCGCGGGTTCGAGACCCGCCTGGGCAAGTGAGACCTCATCTCTACAATAAATCAAAAAATTAGCCGG
>CAUYQG010226235.1:0-14715 GCA_963574415.1 Tarsius wallacei
AGCCACTGTGCCTGGCCTAGGTATGCAATCTTAACAGTGGTTCGCACTCTGACCTATACAACATTCATTCATATAAGCACTAATTGACATGGATAGTCATCTAGTACTTCACAAAAATACATAACAGTTCACAAAACATAATTTCCAGATCACTTTATAATGTAAAAAAATTTCTCTTAAAAAAGTAATTTCCCTTTTGCTCAGTGCAAGATTAAGCAATCAAAATATTCCAGCCAATAAGTAAAAAACAGCTGAAGTTTTAAGTAAAGTTCTACACTATATTTTTATATTTAATTCCATAAAAACTAAAATGAAACATTGTCATATTATAAATGCAGCTACAATACAGATCAAAACATACAATCTATTCTTGTCTAAATATACTGACCTATGCAACAGCTACATAAAATATACATTGACTTTGCTTCTTAACATTATATTGGGTGGCTACTTTTTATACATCATTAAAGAATGATGATTTGGCACTTTAGAACCAAACAGAGGACTCAAGTAGTATCTAAGTTGTACAAGCTAGGTTCAGACGTGACCAGACTCCTGGGACACTCTTGAAACACCACTACTAAAACCCAGATGGTCACAGCTGTGAATTTTTGAGCTGTGTAAGCGGTGACTCTAGATCAAGACAGAAGAAATATTTCAAGTATAAAACTTATGATCATCACATAGTTCAGGGCCACATGAACCAGGAGATTCTGACAGGTTGACCCTTTATTGCCTGTCAGTTTTGTAGGGATTCCTTTTTTGAAAGCAAGACAGAGATTAACGGTTCCAAATGCTATGTTTAGTAGTAGAATCACTGAGGCTTCCTTCAGTGGTGCAGCTACCTCCCTAATGCAGGAGTGCTGGCACCACAAGGCACCGTGGGTTCCCTTCCTGAAAAAGCAGCTGCTAGGATTTCTCCCTACAGAATTCTTCCTTCCAACCAGAGAGGAAGCCTCCCCAGAGCTCTGCTCTGATGCCAAAGTTCACACTCTAGAAAATGATGTTAACACCTATTGCTTTGTTTCCAGTCTTTACTGAGCTCAGCAAATATACAGAGTAGTGCCATCATGACCCAGAGAGCATTTTACCTTTGCCAGAATTTTAGCTCACTTCCTAAAGTAATTATATCCAAGGTTGCAAACCAATGGTCTGTGGGCCAAATCCATCCCACAGTTCTACCTGGTTTGGCCTCAATGTTGTTTTGTTTTTGCTTTTTGTTTTTAAGTTGAGCTGCCTTTACTATAGGAAGACTTCACATTAAAAAATTAAATATTGGAAGGCGGAGGTGGAAGGATTGCCGGAGCCCAGCAGGTCAACATTGGGGTGGCCATGAGTGTGCCACTGTACTCCAGCCTGGACAATGGAGTAAGACTTCAACCCCCTCCTCCCAAAATTAGATATCTAGCTTTCTTCTGAAAAATCAGATGACCTAGCAACTGCAGACAGCAACTGGCTAAAGCTGAGGTACCACTCCACTTTTAGAAAGGACAGTCTGCCTAGTTCCTACAATTCGTAGGGGAGGTTCCAGACACTGAGGCCTGGCCTTGCTTAACTCATTTAGCTACCTGCTAAAAAACAACAACAATAATAATAATAACAAATAAATAAAATAGATAGCTGCTAAATCTGTAACCTCAAATGTGCGCCACACAGAGAGTTAGATACTACAGTAAGTATAACTCTAGTGTTTCTCAGTGGCATACTATTGATTCAATAACGTGGGACACATTAATCCCTCCTCATGCAAGACTGTCCCAGGAAATGAAAGGTATTTAGCATCCTGGGCCCTCCCACAAAATCCCAGTAGCACACCCAAGTGGCCCTTGCAGAGGCAATACTATCTTGGCTGACAACCATTGCTAGCATGTTAAGACTGGTGAGGTGAGCATATCCCAGGTTTGAAGAAAAGTTAGCCTTGTCTTGAGAAGATGTTTAAGATTAAAAAATAAAAGAATTGGGTTGGGCTTGTTGGCTCACGCCTATAATCCCAGCACTTTGGGAGGCTGAGATGGGAGGATTACTTGAGCCCAGGAGTTCAAGACCAGCCTGGGCAACAAAGCAAGACCTTGTCTCTACAAAAAACAGAAAAAATAGCTGGACATGGTGGTGTGCACCTGTAGTCCCAGCTACTTGGGAGGCTGAGGAAGGATTGCTTGAGTCCTGCAGTGAGCCATGATCATGCTACTGTACTCCAGCCTAGCCAACAGAATTAGTCAAAATAATAAATAAAAAATAAATAAAGAATCATTCATTTTTTTCTGTTCTGACCAGCAATAATTTTTGAACAAAAACAAGTATGTATCCTAGTATAAAGCTTTGGAACTTCATCCATTTTCTTGCTGCTTTGGAGGTTTTGGTTTTAGATCTTTTTTTTTTTTTTTTTTTGAGTTGGAGTCTCACTCTGTCGCCCAGACTGGAGTGCAGTGGCCGCTCCCGGCCACCGCAGCCTCGACCTGCTGGGCTCCAGCAATCCTTCCGCCTCAGCCTTCCAAGTAGCTGGAACTACAGGCGCACACTACCATGCCTAGCTAATTTTTTTGATTTATTGTAGAGATGAGGTCTCACCAAGTTGCCCAGGCGGGTCTCAAACCCGCGGGCTCAGGCAATCCACTCACCTCAGCTTCCCAAAGTGCGGGATTACAGGCTGAGCCACCGAGCCCAGCTCTTAGATCATATTTATTGAGCCATATTTATACACCAGGTACTGTGCTAAATATTTTTCCTCATTGAATCCCCAAAATAATCTCAAAGAAGAGGTAATATTATAGTCCACATTTTACAAATGAAGAAACTTGAGGTTCAAAGAGAATAAATGATTTGCCAGTGGTCCACACAGTTAACAAGCAGCAAAGCTAGGATACAAACTTGAAGTCTACGCTCTTAACCATTATTCTCCTGTGCTGCTGGCTACCAGCTAAGACGCTGACGATGTCTTAACTCTTAACAATAGTTTAAAGCAAACCTTGCTTTTAAAACAGAAGAGTTTTTTTTGTGTGTGAATTCTTCAAGTTAAACAGCAATAGTGTGTTTAACTTGAAGTAGCTGAATTGGAGCATGACAAATGATCTTTTACTGACAGTTAAGAGTTACATTTTCAGGGTTTTTTATGCATATATGTCAAGGTGTTACCAAATATGACAGTTATTATTTCCCCTCAATAAGCCTTCCAAATAATTTATGAACAATCATCCTATAGTATTTCTATTACAGTGGAAACCACTTTGAAATAGTTACATGTTTGCTACATCTATTTCATATTGTTATATTTTTGAGATAAACTATGAGACCAAAAGAATCATCAAAAACATTTTCAAGTTAAATATAGCCCCTAGAAAAAGACACATATTCAGATTTAATTTAAACTTACCCCCTAAAAAAATATCTGTTAGCACCCTCTCTATAAACACAGAATTTCAGCTGAGAGGACACAGAGGCAACAATACTCTAGTAGCAGTGACCACACCTAGCACCTAGATCTTGATTTCGAACAGCATTCTCTCTTTAAGAAAGGGAAACAGGGCCCTGTGGAGAAATGGCTGATTCTAGAACTGGGGCAGGAAATAAATATACAGGATGAGCCTGGAATATCTTGTGGTGTCAGAAAGTAATAAAGTACTCAAATAAAAAATCCTGTGATGGGCACATGTCAAAACAACACAGGAGCCAACTGAAAGAGTTATCGATGGCCAAAGCTGGAAAAATTTGAAACCAAAATATTAAGTAGTATTGGATTATGATACAAAGTATATAACAAATATCCATGAGCTCATACTGATAAAAATAAATGATTATAGTATCACGGAAGTTGTTCAAGGTCCACTTATGAGTGAGAACATGTGATACTCAGATCTTTGTTTCTGTGAAAGATGACAGTAGCAGGAAACTGCGGGGGGGGGGATGGCAGCGGGGAGGTGGGATTGACAGTAGTCAAGATCTCAACAAGGGTACCTGCACAATGAATATTTGTATACCTAACCCTGAATTGTACCCCACAATTTAAAAGAAAGAAAAAAATAAATAAATAAAATGATTAAATGAATGAATGAATAAGAAGGGAGGCAAATCTCCCATGCAGAAGAATCCCAAATAATTTATGTAGATAATTCACCCTCAAGGAGATGGACCATAACCTCTCCCTTCTTAAGGGTGAACTGCACATAGTAGCTCCTTTCCAAAGAGCACAATAAAGAAAGGGGTATAAAAAAGATTACAGTGGAGAAACCTGACAAATACCTCAGCCAGGTGATCAACAGTGATAAGTCATGTTGATAGTTATGTGCTTTTGATATGATGTGATGAGAATATAAGAAAACTTTGTGTTTTTCCTCCCCAAAATTCATAACCCCAGTTTAACCATGACAAAAACGTCTGACCAATCCCAAATGAGTAACAGTCTACAAAATACCTGATCAGTACTCCTCAAAACTGTCAAAGTCATCAAAAACAAAGAAAGTCTGAGAAACTGCTGCAGCCAAGAGGAGTCTAAGGAGACATAACCAAATGTGATGTAGTATCCTGGATGGAATCCTAAAACAGAAAAAAATAAGTTCTATAAAAACTAAGGAAATCTGAACAAAGTATGAACTTCAGTTAATAACAATATTCCAATATTGGTTCATTAATTGTAACAAGAGTACCATGCTAATATAAGATGCTACTAATAGGGGAAACTGAGTGAGGGTATAGGGGGACGCGCTGTACTAATGTCTCAATTTTTCTGTAAAACTAAAACTGTTCGAAAAAAAAAGTCTACTTAAAATTAGAAAAAAAATACCTCAAGATGGTTTATCAATTCTGCACAGGAGTTTTATTCACATCTCCAGCTCTGACCGTACCTCCTTTTCAGTAGTCTTAGAAACCTGAGAAAACGAAAAGATGGTTATCTTTTTACTAACTTCCCAACTCAATATGGAAAATGACAAAAACTTCGTAGACTTCTGGTACCTTAAAGTAATAGCAGACAGGATGCTAAATCACACTTTTAGGGTAGGTGGCTCTTTCCCAAGTATCTTCACAAGCTGAATCTTATTTTAGGTCAAAAACATCTTCTACAGTAGTTAAGTTCTACATTATTCCCAGAAGAGAGCAGCAGTTCAAAAAAACAAAAAGGTAGTCCAATGGTTATTTTCTTATGGTTTGTGTAGCACATGTGGTTGTAACTTACCATGTTGAACAGCCCCCCCCCCCCATTCTATTTGCTTATTTGTTTAAGAGTTGGAATCTCACTCTGCTGCCCAGGCTGGAGTGCAGTGGCATGCTCACAGCTCACTGCAACCTCAAACTTCTTGGGCTCAGGCGACCCTTCTGCCTCAGCCTGCGTAGCTGGGACTACAGGCGTGTGCCACCATGCCTGGCTAATTTTAAAAAATTTTTTGTAGAAACAAGGTCTCGCTATTTTGTCTAGGCTGGTCTCAAACTCCTGGGCTCAAGCAATCCTCTTGCTTCAGCCTCCGAAAGTGCTAGGATTATAGGTGTGAGTTACTGCACCTGGCTTTTTTTTTTGAGTTGGGGTCTCACTCTGTTGCCCAGGATGGGGTGCAATGGTATGATCACGGCTCACTGCAGCCTCCAACTCCTGGGTTCAAGTAATCCTCCTGCCTCAAGCCTCCTGAGTAGCTGGGACTACAGGTGACTGCCACCACACAAGGTGAATTTTTAAAGGTTTTTTTTTGTAGAGGCAAGGTCTTACTATGTTGCCCAAGCTGGTCTTGAATACCTGGGCTTATGTAATCCTTCTGTCATGGCCTCCCAGAGTGCTGGGATTATAGGCGTGAATTATCACACCCAGCCTTGCCCCCATTATATTTAGAAAATAAAAAAAGGAGTAAGCCTAGGTTTATGAAGCATAAACATATTATTTTTAATTGCATGGCTGAAATAGTAAATAACTTTTTTTTTTTTAAATGCTATTATAAAACCCATTTCTGTTCTGTGAAAAGCAATTTATATATAGAATAGTAACCTTATTCATTTATTTTGACAGATGAGCACTCTCTCTCCCCCCATCACTTAGAGTTTATCTGCATTCTCAGTAAGCCTAGTAATTCAATGCTAACAATATCATTTTAGGGCAAATACTGGCTTATATCAGAGCTACCATACATGCAAGTTTCTAATTAATCTCCCAAGACAAGTTCATTTTACAACCACAGTAGAGCTAAAATAACATACCCTGCTTATATATCTTTAGCACTTTACCATGCTTTTCCTTGTTTTTTAATTTATCAGTTACTTTATCTCAATTACCCAAAAAAATGAACAAGTATGAGCAAGATGTTCAGTGCACCTACACGAATGCTGTTTTTACCATGTGTAATAGCTTTTTCTACTCTCTGATATAACAATGTAAAATCCACCCCACATTCATGTTAACCTACCATGAATTGCAATCAGCATAGCTTTCTCACCTCCCTGAAGGTCTGTAAAAGTTACTGTGTGTTAATTACCACTTTCAGCACTTGAAATATTATGTTTGTTAACTTTTTATTCTCTTTTAAGTTTTATCACTATAAATTTTGAGAACAAAAACCAAACATGCGCTTTTATCTGCAGTGCCTTGTACATACTAAATACTCAATGTAAATGACAAAATATAAAACTTTAAAATAACTGGAAATCTAGCTTGTTCCTGTTAATGTGTTTGAAGGTCTTGGTTGGGTCAATTCCTAAATTATATTATTTAAAAAGAAAGACAGGACAGTCTAACAGTAACAAAAGCCAAAGGTATATCAACTCCATATTTTATTACTTAAAGAGATTATTCAAGACAGTGTTTTTCTAATGGTGAGTTGTTACCTACCAGTGAATTATATAATATATTTACTGGGTGATAAGCACTATTTAAGGGGAAAAAAAGGAAAAAAAAAAAACAGCAGAAAATAATAAAGTGCTTCACATATAATAATGGTATATACTAATTCAAAAAACTTGTTTCAGATGTATACGTATGTACTAGATCATAATTAAAATGTATTTCTTACTGTGTGGTTTTTTTGAGAAATACTGACTTAGAATATGGTGAGGTATTCTAGGTTATGTAAGAAAATTATTTATTACCTTTCCTTTTTATTTTTTCTGAATAGATGGAAGCCTTTTAACTGATGAATAAACAAAATGGAGTTATTTGAGAAACTTTTGGATATGAAAGCTGAAATAGCTCATTCAAGTCATGAATTTTTGTGTGGCTTTACTTCATTCAAGCACAGTCTAGATATGTTTATGTAGCTCCCTCACACACATGGAGGCTCCTGCCTTCGAATATATGTAAAATATATTTCAGGAAGCCAGAAATTCAAGATCACAACTGTAGGGCAACCCCCTCATGTCCCCTCCCACTGTGGGAGCTTTTCTGTCCTCTCAATAAATCCTTCCACGTCAAAACAAAACAAAACAAAACAAATAAAAAAAAACTGTGGGAATTTCCTGGTGAAAGAGTTTGAAAGAATAACAAAAAATGCCATTTATAATCATTTATTTAACAATTTCTAACTTGACAATACTCCCGAATCCATTGTTTGCTCATTTAATAATTTGAGCTTGGTGATAACAGGAGGTCCACACCCTCAAAGAGAAAGACATTGGTAGTTATAATACAGTGGGGTTAACTTCTGTAATAAGGAGTAGTCAGAAAAAGAAACAATTAAGGTGGGACAAAGAGAACGAGAGCTGAGAAAAGCTTTATGGAAGAGATGCCATTTAAGCTGGATTGTAAAGAGCAGACTTTTTGTTTAAAATAAAAACCATACAATTACAAAGCTAGAAGAAACTCCATATCGTCTAGCCCAGTAGTTTTCAACCAGGGGCAATATTGTCCTGCAAGGAACAGTTGGCGGTGTCTGAAGACATTTTTGGGTATCATACTGGGGAGAGGTGCTATTGGCATCTGGTGGACAGAGGCCTGAAATACTCCTAAATATCCTACAGTGCACAGAACAGCCCCTGACAACAAAGAATTATCCAGCCTAAGATGCCAATAGTGCTGAAGCTGAGAAACCCTGAACTCAATTCCAATACAAACCCGTGCTTTACACAAGAACATAACTGAAGGCTAGAGGGGTTTAAAAACTTGCCAAAATGACAAGATTATTAAACAGGTCTCATAACATCTTATCCAAGTGTTTCATTCACAACACACACCCACATACATTATTACATTAGGAAACATATGTTTTTTAAAAAGTGGCACCATTTACATAAGGTAGAAAGATAAACTATCTAAAAATCAAAGCTGACATCGTTACATAGTCTTTCTTGATACAGATCAATGGCTCAAAGCATTGATACAGATCTAATAGTGGCTCAAAGTAAGAATTATGGCTATAATACCATTAAAAAATAATACCTTTATTTGTTCATAATACCAGATTTACCATCTGTTCAACTCAGTTAATGAACATGGATGTGAGAATAAGAAGAATCACAAAAACTAGGAAGTTGAAAGATTTGCACATCCACGTACATCTAGTTATTCCTTAGGGCAGGTCTTTTCATCTTCACCAGTTCCTAGCTGAGGATCTGGCACCTGGGAGGGATTTGTCCCCTTTTATTCAAAATCATCTGCTAAATTACCCTTCCATTCACTGGTGAGGTTAATTGTCCAAAGAACCTATAACTCCCACTGCAAAACAGCTAGTAGTAGCTGCTTAGGGTCCTGATTTAGAACCTAAATCTAAACATAATACTAGATTTAAATGAAATTGCATAATATGAAATCCCTCAGACACCTTTTGTTTTTTCATCTTTGCTATTAAGTGCACAAAAGGCAGGCGATGATAAATGGGGGAGAAAGGTGTAAACATGTTAACAGTACGTAGATTTGCTTTTTAAAAAGAAATATACTCCTTACCTCCAAATTTTCAGCTTGTGAAACTTGAACTAAGATAACTCGTCCAGTTGGACACACTACAATTCACGGTGAAAAACTTGAAAAGGCTGAAGATACTGTCCTAAAAAATGAAAGGCCAAAGAGGTAATAAGATTCAAAATGTGAAAAGTTTAAAGAAGACGGTGTGAGCAAGAGATATAATGTACAAATAAAAGGTCATGAAAAAGCAAGTACTCATTTTGCTACCTAAAATTTCAGTGAATGAAGCTTATGTTTAATCAATACTAAGAGAAAGTTCTCCTTACTGCCCGAGTCACTCTGCTCCCCTCTTAGTCACCTCTAGTGCACAGAAAGGACAAAGCTTTCCTGAGATTTTGGCATCAGAGAAAGCTAGCAAGAAGAGCTTTAGCTGAACCCCTGGCAAACCACCAGGAGTTCCTGCAGCTTCCCAAGATATACTAGTCATTAAAATTTAACGAAGTTGATTACAGAACTGTGCCGAGGCCTTTTTAGGGCCATAGGTCTTTAAAATTTAAAGGACTCCATGGTGAGTCTAGTAAAGTATAGGAACTTTTAAAATGCCCACACCCCAAGCAAGTACCACATATGACTGCAAATCTGCAGCAGCAGAGGGAGTATATAGTCTTTTCTTCTATTTTTCCTGCAACCCTACGTGTTCTCAATAGAATTAGTAGTCACTCAGGAATGAGAGACCCTTACCATGATCCAACCTACAACATCACTAATCCACCGTTCAGGAAGGAAGAAAATCACTTTATCATAAGCCTTAGTAAAAAAACAGAGTTTTAGTCAAGGCAGAAAGCAGTCTTCAGTTCCTCAACTGGGGATTTTAACAACTTAAAAAATGACTACACACTTCAAGTTAACCAAATAGCTTTCTCTAGTGAATGAGGAAGAAGTTCTTCCATATAGAAAAATTTCAGCTAATGATGGCAGAAGTGACCAAATCTGAACAATCACAATTTTGCAACCTTTAATTACATAACTAATATATGCACTGGTAATCAATAGATGGTAAAAGCATAGGTGAAAAGTTGGGCTTCACAAAGGGATCAAGCTGCCACCACATAAACCCTCTGATGAATCGCTGCAACACTTAAAGTGAAATGACCAGAAATTATGTACCTCCGGATTTGATATTTACAAAGTGACAACAAATGCTTTTGCCCCCTCTCCAAAACAATATATTCTGAACTCAATTAAGCATATAGATCTAATTTCCAGCTCATATAAAAAACAAAGGATAAAAGCACAAATTAAACAATACCCTATCAGAATGAGATATTCTGAGCATGAAAAAAGCAGAGGACTGTTATAAATTACAAGAGAATTAAGAGACTTAAGGGGCATAACCAAATACAATGAGTACATCCTGTTTCAAACAATCCAACTATCAAAAAAAGCTTTTTAAAATAAACAACTAGGGAAACTTGAGTATGAACAAGTACAACTGGTACTTGAACAGCACGGGTTTAAACTGCATGGGCCCACTTCTGTGTGAATTTTTTTCAATAAAAGTTACATCAGATGTGCCTATCTCTCCTGCTTCCCCTTCCACCTCCTCCACCTCTTCTGCCTCTTCCACCTGAGACCTTTCTCCACCTCTTCATCCTCAATATGAAGATGATGAGGATGAAGACCTTTGGGATGGTCCACTTTCACCTCATGAATAGTAAATATATTTTCTCTTCCTTATGATTATTTTAATAACATTTTCCTCTAGCTTACTTTGTTGTAAGAATACAAAGTGTACTACATATAACATACAAAATATATGTTATCTGACTGTTTATATTATCAATAAGGCTTCCAGTCAACAGTAGACTATTATTAGTTAAGTTTTGGGGAAGTCAAAAGTTGTATGTGGATTTTGGAGAGGGGGAGAGGTTAGCACCCCTAACCCTCACATTATTCAAGGGCCAACTATATTACATATATTATTAAGAAGTTATTAGATGTGTTGTATATGACACTGAAGTTATGTAAGAAAATGTGTTGTTTTAGAGATGTGTTAAACTATTTAGGGGTGAAATTATGTCTTGGACATGCTTTAAATTCTTGGCGTGAAAAAGGGGTATGGAGAAGATGAAACAAGTATGGTAAAACGTTGATAACTATAGCATCAGAAATTCATTGAACTCTTCATTTGTGTACATTTGGAAATGTTCACAAATAAAGTTAAAAATAAAAATAACCAACTAGGAGTCACTATAGTCCTTTAAGAAGAAAAAAGTATTATATTTGAAATAATATTTGAAAGATAATGATTTTAATTATTTTGAGAAAATCACAGAAAAAAGCAGCTAGAAACATAAAACTACTGAGAGGGTTCTTAAGGCAGTCCAGGGTTAAAATCCTTAAAAAGCCAAAAACATTATATTTAAATACTGGGGTTCCCAAAAATATATATATACACATTTTAAGAGAAGTTATCTATGTATTACTTTTAGCTCGCTGTAAACAGAATCAATTGGATGTTAATGGTAACCACTTTGAGTACCTCTTGTAATTGCAGAGGTCAAATGTGACTTGTATTCATCTTTTGTATATATTGAGTATTACAATTTTAATACAGTTTTTCCTTTCTTAAAATATGTATACACTTTTGGCACCCTCTGTATTTACTGAAAACTGCAATAAATGATAAAGCATAAAAGTGTGATGGCCACACTCTGTCCTGAAGCTTCCTCTGGAGCTGGTGAAAAAGAACACACCCCATGTCCTGACAAGAAGTTCAGAAAGGGAGGAATGGATTCAAGTAAAGCAAGTTTATTGAAGAAAAATAATCAATGCAGATACAGGATTAAAAGATAATGAAAGGGGAAAGGGCAAATGTTCTGAATTAAGACATTTAAAAGATTTTGGTACCAGTCACAGTTCTATGAACATTTTAAACTGTGACAGATTTGTGAGTGGGACAGGTAGAAAACCTAATGAATGAACTTTCAAGAAAAGAATCCTTAGATAAGAGAGTTTTAAAAAAAATTAGTCCTCAAGAGAAAGGAGAGTAATACTAAATTTGAGAAGGTATCCTCATATCCTAAAACATGTAGTAACTGGACACCATGTAACTGAACACCATGTAACTGAATATGATACAAATAAACAAAGGTATTTGACATTCACAGGCCTAATGTAAGATAACTGTTCAAGGCTATCATTACAAGAAAGTAGTAAGGATGTTGCTGGATGTCGAAACAAGGATGTTGAAAACATGATATGAGGAACATTCAGAAGCAGAAGCGCCACCAGAAGCAGAGGATCACTGACTCTATTGCTGGGAAAGAGGTACAAGGCAGATAAGCTTTCTGCCTTCTCTAATATTCAGAAGGGTAAGAAAAAAGATTTTGGTTAGAATTTCATCAAGAATGACTGGAGAAGAAAGGAAGCCTTGAGTGACAAGAAAGACGGCAAGTGAATTGGAAAAGAGGCAACTTTTTTAGAATTGGTGATATTGAGGCATGTCTAAAAAGAAGGAAGGGGACTGTACATACAGGGATGAGAAAGGACTAGTGACAGAACAAGCTAACAGGACAGAGAGGTTGGCAAATTCCAGAGCTGGAGGGCCCACGTTCTAGAAGTAGAGTGGGAGCCGGGCTCAGTGGCTTGGCCTGTAATCCCATGCTTTGGAAGGCTGAGGTGAGTGGACTGCCTGAGCCCGCGGGTTCGAGACCCGCCTAGGCAACTTGGTGAGACCTCATCTCTACAATAAATAAAAAAAAATAGCTGGGTGTGGTAGCACACGCCTGTAGTTCCAGCTACTTGGAAGGCTGAGGCGGAAGGATCGCAGGAGCCCAGCAGGTCGAGGTTGCCTGCGGTGGCTGGGAGTGTGCCACTGCACTCCAGTCTGGGTGACAGAGTGAGACTCCAACTCAAAAAAAAAAAAAAAAAGAAGTGGAGTAGGGGGCTATGAGGGTGGGATATGAAGAAGTAATCTTTCAACTGTCTCAATCTTCATGATGTAAGTCATAGAGTCAGGATGTTATATGACATAGGGAAAAAGGAAAATAAAACATGACAAAAGTGGGAAGTTAGTAAGCATCTGTAGGCAAGAGTTAACTGGTCGTAATGACTCAAACAAAATGTTGTAAAAGTAATAGACTAAGAAAATATACCATTCATGAGGTGTGGGACTACAGAAAAGTTAATCTCTCTTAGGCCCCGTTTCCTAATCCTTTGCTTAATGTCACATCTAACGATCACATACCTACCTCACAAGGCTGCTGTGGGTATTAATTTACAAAGAAGGAAAAAGTTTATAATCGATAAAGCACCATGATCATTCACTGGGTAGTCTGAGAGCTCTCATATGGCAGCAAATCTAGGACTCTCAGCATCTTCTTTGTTTTCTTCCTCACAAGGGCAGATATATATTATACCCACAGGTAAGTAAGTATACTAAGACAGAAATCATAATTGTAAAAGTGTAACTAGAAAAGTATTATTTTCAATGAGAGGGAAAAAAACTTAATTGATATGCATCCTAATTTCAATAGCAATAAGAAGGATTTCATATTCTTTTTTATTTTTAAGTCAGGCTCTTACTCTGTCACCCAGACTGAGGTGCAGTGGCACAATCATGGCTCACTACAGCCTCAACTTCCAAGGCTCATGCAATCCTCCTGCCTCAACCTCTTGAGTAGTTGGGACTACAAGTGCTTATCACCATACCCAACTAATTTATTTATTTTTTTGTAGAGACGAGATCTTGCTACGCTGCCCAGGCTGGTCTCAAACTCCTGAGCTCAAGCAATCCTCCTGCCTTGGCCTCCCAAAGTACTGGGATTATAGGCATTAGCCGCTATGCCCAGTCTGGATTCCATATTCTGAGAGTCATTCCAGACACTATTTTTAGTTGAAACTTAAATAGAATAAACCCATCCATTGTCAAGGTCTAGAAATTGTCCAAGGTTGAAGAGGTTTAAAATGTTGCTGAGTATTCAGGAAATAATTTACTAATATTTACACACACACACACACACACACGGGGGAAGGGAAGAGGGGGAGGGGGAGGGAATATAACCTTTCAATTTTAAAAAAAGTAGTTAATACAAGTGAGTACAGCTATATAAAATGAAGCTTAAATGGAACTAGAGGCTGAGTCTGAAGTCTTGGAGAAAAATGACAGTCACTGCCATTTGTAAATAAATTCTGCCCATAAAGAGCCAACAAGAGATTTCCTTACCTTGGTTATGGCACATTAAATAACTTGAACCAAACTTCCCACTAAAGACAAGTAATAGAGTTGAACAAAACATAAGAAATGACTTTCTTAAAAAAGGTCAAAGAGTTAACAGGATAGTGCTTTCAAATTCATTAAAGGACTAAAATTCAGAAAGGTGAGCCCAGAAATCCAGAAGAGAAAGCTAGAGGTAAAATTAAACTGTACCTGACAGCCTGATAGGCCAGAAGGACAAAAAGGAAAAAATTCTCTTCCCTCACCTTCAGGTTGGGACCCTGAAGGGCTACTACACTTGAGAAATAAGGGTAAAAACCAGGCACAGTGGCTCAAGCCTGTAATCCCAGCACCTTGGGCGGCTGAAGTGGGAGGACTGCCTGAGAGCAGGGGTTCAGGACCAGCCCAGGCAACTTGGTGAGACCTTGTCTATACAATAAATCAAAAAATAAGCTGGGCATAGTAGCTCGTGCATGTAGTTCCAGCTACTTGGAAGGTTGAGTCAGAAGAATCGCCTTAGCCCAGCAGGTCGAGGCTGTGGTGGCCATGAGCATGCCACTGTACTCCAGCCTGGGCAACAGAGTGAGACACTGACTCAAAAAAAAAAAAGAAAGAAAGAAAGAAAGAAAGAAAGAAAGAAAGAAAGAAAGAAAGAAAGAAAGAAGGGTGAACCTGAAATTAATCAGTCCAT